>JAJNNX010000096.1:0-53622 GCA_023159155.1 Ustulina deusta | reverse complement strand
AAAAATTAAGCTTAACAAATAAAATTTAAACTAAAACTAAAATTATTTAAAATAAATAATATATTTAAAAATATATTAATAAAAATTATAATAATATAAGCTGATAATTTTATATCAGTTTTAATAGAACTTTTTTAATAAATAAAAAAATTAAAGCACTAATTTTTTATTATGTTTATTTTAGTATTTTTAAAAAATAATTATAATTTAATAATAAAAAATATATTTAAAAATATTAATTTTAAATTTTTTAGTTTTATTATTTTATTTATTTTTTATTTTAAACTTTATTTATATTAAACAAGCTAAAATATAAAAAACTAATTTTATTAAGTTTATAAAAAATAAAGCTTTATTTAATAACTAAGTTTATAAACTAATAAAAAAATTAAATAAAAATATTATTATATTTTAAATTAAAAATAGCTAATTTTAATATATTATAAACTAATTAAAAAGATATATTAAAAAATCATTTAATAATATTACTAAAATAATTTAAGCTTTATAAATAATTTATTATAATTTTAATTAAATAATTATTATTTATAAAATATTTTAAATTTATATATATAAAATTAATAAAAATATTAATAAATTTATTTTTATATTTAATAGTTTAGTTTAAAAATATTAGTTTATTAAATTATAATAAAAATATAAATTATAGAATTATTTTTATATAAATTTAAAAAAAGATTTATATAAAGTTTTTATAAATTTAAATATTTTTAATAAATTATTTATTAATAAAATTATTAAATTAGTATATAATATTAAATAAACTTATAAAAACTATTAATAAATTAAATTTATAAACTTAATTAAATAAAAATCTAATTTAAATAACTAAATTTTTAGCAAACTTATTTATTAATTTTTAATAAACTTTAAAAGTTTTAAAATATTTATTTTAAAAGAATTAAAATAAGTACTAATTATAAAAATAAAAAAAAGTTTATTAAAATAATAATATTTGTTTTATTTATAAAAAAAAAAATATATATATATTAATTAATTATTTTAATTAAAAACTTAAAGTTTTAAATATTTAATTAGTAAAAAAAATCTATAATAAAAATAACTTTAGTAGTTTATTTAATTTAAAAAATAAATAGAACTAATAAAGACTTTTTTATTAGTTTTTTTATTTATTTTAGTTAAAATATATAACTAAAATAAATTATTAATATTAAAATAAAAGTTTTAATTTTATATAATATTAAAGCTTATATTTTTTTAATAATTAATTATAAGTTTATATAATAATGTAAACAATAATTAAAAATAAAAATAATTTGTTTAATTAAATTTTAAAAAATTTATAACTATTAAAATAAAATAGTTAGTAAAATTTATAAATATTTAATATATATAATAAAAATTAATAATTAATAATTTAAAAACTAAATATTTTAAATTATTAATTTTAATTCTAATATTATTATTAGTATTAAATAATTAATAAAACTAAATATTATAATAAAAACCTAAAAATAATAATTAATTTAATTAAATAATTTATTTTTATTAGTTTAATTTTTATTAATAATTATAGTTAAACTTTTTAATTATAAATATTAAAATATAAACTTAAAAATATAAAGAAATATTAATTAATATAATTAAATATTATAAAAATATTATTAAATATTAAAATAACTTTTTAAAAATAATTAAAACTAAAAAAACAAAAAAAAAACTTAAAACTTTTAAACTTAAAACAAAAAAACTTTATATAATAACTTTTTAAAAAAAACAAAACTAAGCTATTATTAAAAAAATTATATAAAATTTTTAAAATTATTTTTATTAAAATAAATAAAACTAACTAACTAAAAAACTTTTAAAAAATTTATTATAATTAAGTTTATAATAATTAAAAATAATTATATTAAATTATTTAAAAAAAACTTAAAAATAATTAATATTTTATAAAAAAAATAAATTTAAATTAGCGAAATAATATTATAAAAAACTTTTAATAATAAATTAATCTTATTTTTAAAAAAAAAAAAACCTTAAATATATAAAGTTAATATAAAACTTTTTACTTTTTTAGTTATTATACCTAAAAAAAGGGGTTTTTTTAAAAAAAATCCAAAATTTTATTACTATTAAAACTAAAGTTTAATATAGTACTAAAACTTAATAATATAAAATATACTTCTAAATTTTATTAATATTAAATATTTATATAATTTATTTTATTTAAAAAAAAATTTATAAATAAACTACTAGCTATAAACTTTATTAAATAAAATATAAACTTAAATATTATTTTTATTTTATTTATATTTAAACTTAAATTAATTAAATTATATTAGCTTTAAATATTAGTAATATTATATTTAATTATTATAATACTACTTATTTTATAAAACTAAATATTATTAAAACTTTTTATTAATTATTATTAATTATAAAATTATGCTATTTTATTTTTTTTTAAATTTATGAAAAATTATTTTAATAAAAAGTTTTATTATTTAGTTTAAAAATAAAACCTGCTTAATAGCAAGTTTTTATTAATATATAAATTTAAAAACTTTTAAACAAATTTATAAATATTTATATAAATAATATTTTAATTTATTCTAAAACTAAAAAATAATATTAAACTAATAAAAAAACTAATAGGTATAATAATAAAAAAGATATATTAAAAAAAAGTAGGTATGTAGCAGAATATTAAAATGTTTAATATATCTATGTGCGGTCCTACCCATAGGTGCACAGGCCACCTAGTATAGACCTGGCATGCCTAGGGCATAGGCCACCTTTAAAGGTTGCTAGTTCGACCCTTTATAAAGCTTTATTAAAATACTAAACATAAAAAAAAACTTCCGCTAACTTTAGTAGCTAGCAATATATATATAGCAATAATAGCTTATTAATTTTTTTTTTTTAACGTTCTTTTTTTTTTGGTTCGCTATTAACTATTAGCTATATTATATAAGTATTAGTTTTATATCTTTTTTTTTTAGCAAAAGCATTACATTATTAACTACAAAGGTTTTTGTAACGTTATAATTAGCAATCTTATAATTAATAACTGCTAGAGCAGTAATAATATAATTAGTAATAGTAGGGTTAGTAATAGTAGGGTTAATAATAATAAGATTAGTAATATTTTAAATAATAAGCGTTATAGCAACTTTTATAGTAATGTTTATAATATTTACTACTATGTTAATTTTTATAAGCTTATTAACTTTGCTTTATATAAAAGCTTTTAGTAGTTTATTTTTTTGCTTAGGTTTAGTTTTTTTTAATTTTTATAAATTAGGCTTAGATTTATAACGTTTCTAATAATTATTAATTAGTTTTTATAAATGTTAGAAGTAATGCTTAAAGTACTATTTATTATATTTATAGCTTTATTTTTTTTATTTAATAAAGTATTTAAACTTATTTTTATAGTAATTTAGTTAGTATTATAAAATAATTTTTATTTTGTATATTTTGCTTTTTTTATTATTATTAGAATACTAATTAGTTTTTATTAGCCTAAGTAGTAAAACTATACAATCGAACAGATTGTATTTATTTTTTATAGGTTATAAGTATATTATTAAAATAATAAAATAAATATAAAAATAAGAAAAAAAGTCTAATTTGTACGCTAGATCTCTGATTTTTTATTTAACTATTTATGGCCTAGCGTACTATTGCAAGTATTTTTTTAAAAGTTATTCTAGTAAATAATACTTATTATATAAGCAAAAAAAAACTTTATTTTTTAAAAAAAACTCTAAAAATTAGTATTTTTTATTAAATTACTATTTAGACTATATAGCTATAAAATCTATAGCTAACTTAATATTTTATTTTAAATAATTATAAATATTTTGTATTTTTTTAAAAGTATGCCTATTAGTTTAGTTAGTTATTATATTAAAAGGTTTAAGTAGCTTAAAACTAAATAATTATTTATATAGTATAAATTATATAGTTTATAAGTATATAGTATTTAAATTTTATTATAAAGCAAAAATAAGCTTTATTTAATTAGATTTGGGCTATAAAAAGTTATAAAAATATATAGCAAGCTTTACTATCTAGTTTTTTTGCTCGGAAAGATTGTTTTTTTATAAGTGGTATACTATAATTATAAAAAGCTTTATATCTAGAGCTTTTTATATCCCTATTTAGAAATCTAATATAAACTTACGATTGCAAATATTTTTTATAACCCTAATCTAATTAGAGTTATTGTTAGCTAACGTTCTATTAGCTCTTATATAATATAATTTGCGCTAAATATACTAAAGTATTATATTACGATTTTTTGTAATGTTTTAAAGCATGAAAAATCTTTTAATGAACTTTTGTGTAGCGCGCCTAGTATAGATTTTAAACTAATTTTCTAAATTTTTTAGAAATAGTTTAATACTAAACAATTATAACGTTTAACGCTATAAAACAGTTATTTTGTTATTTTATTACAGTAGTGCTAATCTAGCAAACAAGTAATCAAACAGAGCTATAATTTAACTACTAATAAATTTACTACTTTTTAGTATAATATATATATAGTTAGAGAACAAATATATATTAATATAAATAATATTTTTATTATTAGCTATAATATTATAGTTATTAGGGTTGTTTTATTTAAGATTAAAAATATTAATATTATTATATTTAATTTTAATAGATTTTTTTTTAGTAAATATTAACTTAGCTCCTAGTATAACACTTCGCCCTAAATTATAAGAACTACTACAAAAGTTACCTTTATTATTATTACTTAGATCTAAAGGGTTAAAAAGGTTATTACTAAAAATATTTTTATTGCTATAAATATTGCTAGACTTATAACTTAACAAAAAAAGTAGAAGTATAGATATATTAGTTTAAAAGATTAATATAACTGCTAGCTTGCTAGATTTTATAAATTTATTAAACTATTAGTTTATTTTAATAAATTGTTTATTTATAGCAATTAATAAATTTATTTTTTTATTTATTTTATTAACTTTGCAATCTAAAGTTTTAATATTTATTTTAGCTTATTAATAGCTATTAAACAAGTAATTAATTATTTTTTAGGTAACACTTATTTTTTTAAAACTAATTATAAATAAAAGCAGGTTAATTAAAATTGTTCTAAATACTTTTTTTTTTTTTAAGCTTTATTAAAAAGGTTTATTATATTATTAGGTAAATATTCTAATAAATAGAAGTTTTTTAAGCTATTTTTTTATAAACTAGATATAAATAGGTACGTAATAAATTATAGTTTTTTATATAAAAAGTACTTAGATCCTAAACTAATAACAAACCGCTATATTTAATTTTTAGTAAAAAACTGCACTAATTAACCTAAGGGCTACGTTAGGTTAGGTGCAAAAAAATTCGCAACGTTTGCAAAGTTATAGTAAGTACTGCAGCTATTAAGCAATTTATTACTTAAAATAACTTTTAAGATATAAAAGTAATATACTAAGCTTATTTTTAGTATTAAGCCTACTAATAAATCTTTATAAGTAGTACAAAAGCTATAATATTAAAGGTTAAAATATGCTTTAGCTGCTATAATACTTGCTTAGACAGGCTATAGTATTACTACAATATAACTAAAAGTGCTTGTAGTTTTACTGCTAACAAAATAGTATTTTTATAATTTTATAAAATTAAAAAAATAATAGTTTAGTATAGTTTAGTATTTGTAATAAAACATATATAGTAAGGCACTATTTTAATAAAAGAACTAATAGGTATAATAATAAAGAAAATATATTAAAAAAAAGTAGGTATGTAGCAGAATATTAGAAAGTCTAATATATCTATGTGCGGTCCTACCTATAGGTGCAGAGGCCACCTAGTGTAGACCTGGCATGCCTGGGGCATAGGCCACCTATAGAGGTTGCTAGTTCGACCCCCTACAAGGCTCTATTATAAACTTATTATAAAAAGATAATTTATTATTTATATTAAACTAAATATTAAAAAAATATTAAAAATTTAAAATTAACTTTACTAAAATCTAAATAATTCTAAATTAAAATTTTAATAATTTTAAAAATATTAAATTAATTTAGTTATTTTTTAAGTTTTATCATTATATTTATATATTTATTTATTATACTAATAAAATTGCTACTTTTTTATACTAACTATTAAAAAAAAATAAACTATTTATAATAGGATTAAAATAAAAATAAACTTTTAAACATATAAAACTATTAATATATAAAGTCTTTATTTTAGCTTTTTTTAGGCCTAGCTAACTAATATAAATAAAAATAAATACTTTATATAATATAATAAAAAATTTTATTTTAAAAACTTATAAAATATTTTTTTAAAATAATAATACTAATAAAGCAAACTTATTTAATTTAAAACTATAAACTTTTAATAATAATATAAACTTTAAAATATTATTACTTAAAGTTTTTTAAAACTAAATTTTTTATAATAATTAATTATTAAGTTTTATTATATTTTTTAAATAAATAGATTTTATTAATATAATAAATATATTAAACTAACTTTTTATTAAATTTTCATATTATTTTTTAGTACTAATTAAAACAAAAAAATATAATAATTAATATTTTATTAAATAAAATAGCAAAACTTTTTATAATTAAAATTAAAAAAACTAAAAAAAAAATAATAATATTAATTTTTTTTAATAAAATATTAAGTTTTATATTAACTATAAACTTTTTATTTAATATTTTTTAAAAAGCTAACCTAATAAATCTAATCAAACAAAAAAACTAACTATAAAATCTAAAAAATAAAAACAAAAAGCTATATATACCTAAAATTACTTTAAATAAAAAATTTTTTTTTTATATAGCTTTAATTTAAAAAGTTTATATATTTTTAATTATTATATATTAAAATAAATATAAAATAATCAAAATATTAAAACAAAAATATTACTAGTTTTATTTAAAATATAATTATAAACAATATATATATAATTATTATAACTATAAAAAAAACAAAATATTATAAAACAAAACCTTTAGCTTTTTTTATTTATTATTTATATTAGCTATAATATAGCAATATATAATAATAAATAATAAAAATATATTATTTAACTAATAAAGTTATAACTATATATAAATATTTATAAATAAGTTTAGCTGCTTAATTATAATTTTATTTAGTAAAAAAACAAATATTATAGAATTACTAGCTATACAATATTATAAAAATTTATATAGATTTTTTAATATATTAAATATATAAATATTAAATAATATAAAACTATTTATTTTTAAATTTATAATAATAATTAATAATTTTATAAGCACTAAGCACTACTTTAATAATATTTATTATTTTTAAAGCTAAAAAATAATAAAATTAACTAATTAAAAACTAGATTAATAACTTTATTTTTATATTAATCAATATTAAAAGAACTAAAATATTTATTTTTTTGTTTTAAACTTTATATATAATATTTTATAATATTTATTAATTAATATATTACTATTAAAAATAATAATAAAAATTAAAACATAAAACTTTTTAATAATAAATATTAATAAAATAGTTATAAATTTTGATATTAAATAATAAGCACTTAAATTAGTCCGTTAGACCTAAAACGTTTAAAAAATAATACATAATATAATAACTTTTATATAAAAATAATATAAGCTATAAACTAATAAAAAAAAATATTTAATAAATTTTAAAATAAAAAATAAAATCTTTTTTTAAAAAAAAAGCTTTATAATATAAATATTAACTATTAGATTAAATTCCTAATTAGTTAAACTTTTTAAAATTTTAAAAAAACAAAGATTTAGCTATATTTTTAATTTGTTTAATTTATATAAAATAAAAAACTTATTTTATAATAACTAATTATTGTTACGGGCAAGGCTAGCCTTAAGAGCCTTGCCAATTAATAAAAGTTCTAAACCTCTGCTAGAACTTATAAAACTTTTTATAGAAATATATTAAAAAAATATATTAGAACTCCGCGCTAGCAATATATTAATAGCTATATAGCTACAAAAACTCTACTTTTGTAAAGTCTTTTTTTTTTTTTTTTTTTTCTAAGTTAGTTAATAAACAGTATTTTTTAGCTATTTAGCTAAATCTTTTTATATATTAACTAACTTTGTTTTTTCCGAATAGTATTAGTGCAGCTTATTAGCTATATAATACTAAAAAAGTTATAAAAAACCTTATAAAAAAGCTACCCCTTTAATAAGTAGCTTTTAAAAAGTTTAGCAACTAAATATTTTAAATTATTAAACAAAAACGATATAAGTAGCTTAGTACTATAAATAACTTGATTATTTTTGTTTTTATATAAATATAAAAAAATTTAATAAGTTATATTAATTATTTTATTATAAAAACTAAATAGTTCTATAGTAACTCTTTTTTTAGTAATCAGCTGCAAATCTTAATAAACTTTACAATAAACTTAATACTAATAATTCTAAAAATAGCTCCTATTTAAAAAATATCCAATAAAAAAACTATTTGCTTTACTAATAAACTTTTTACTAATAACTCTAAAAAAAAACTTTTTTAATAGCCCGAAAAGTTTACCGGTTTTTGTATAAAGTTTTTTATATAAAAAGTAGCTATAAAATATAAGCTAGTTCAAAATACTAAGTTTATTAGAAAAAATATTAATAAGTTTTATATTATTAATAAAACGTTTGATAGTTTTGCAAAAACAAATATATAGCTGTTTTTTATTGCAAAAAAATATACTAATATATAAAACCCTACTAAGTTTATAGTATATTTTTATAAGCACTACTTTAATATTAACTAAATAAAAAAATTAGCTTAAGATCTATTTTTTTTAAGCAAAGCTTAAAAATATTTTTTGTATTTTTTTTAAAATGAAAAAGAACTTTTGTTTATATAAGTAGCACTTTTTAAAACAATGCTATAAAGCTTACTATTTTAAAAAAAACTATTAATGCTTAGTTAATAAATAAGCTAATTTTGCGCGATTTGCTATTAGATTATATTAAATAAACATATAATATAATAACTATAGTAGATTGTTTAGAAAAATATAGCTTTTACTATTCTTTTAACTAGAAAACAAATAGTAAATCTTTATTAAAACAGCTATTCTTTTTTTGCTACTTATAACAAACATATAAAAAAATATAAAAATAATAAGAATAAAAGCTACTAGCTTTTTTCTTGTTTAAAATAAGCTTAAAGCCTAATAAGTAGTAAATAAAAAAATAAATAAGCAAAAAATAAATAAGCAATACTTATAATATAAAAAAAATAACTATTTTATTACTAAATATTTGTTTATTTTTGCTTAATAATTTATAAAGACCAGGGGCGGAATAGGAGCTATTAGTATAGCAGTAAAACAAAATGTAAAAGCAAAAAATAATAAAGATTTAGAAAATAAGTAATTTCTGCTTTTAATTACTAGTAGAAATATATAAAAAATTTAATTTTTATAAGTTTAGTAGTAGAGTTAGAATAGCTAATAGATAGCCCACTTTTTATTATAAACTTTATTTGCAATAAAATATTAATTATTAAAATAATAATTAATTAAAGTTATAAGTATATAGCTATAATAAGCAATTTTTTAGTTTAATATTTATAATTACTATATATTTTTATTAGCTTAAAAAAGCTAAAAAAAGCAGTAATAAAATAAAGAGTTATTAATAAAATAATATATATTAAATCTAATATTAATAAGTTTTAATAAAAAATATTAGTATATATAGTTTTTTATTTAAAGCATAATATTATTTTAAAAAAACTTTAAATAGAATAATTAAAAGTAACTTATATTATTTATAAATATATAATTAATATAAAATAAGCCGGGGACTTTAAAGTATAAAAAACTAGATTTATTCTATAGACTAAAAGTATTAAAAAAATACGTAATATATACTAACTTAGTAAAATAGTTTTTGCTATAGAAATAAAAAAGCTATAATATACTAAAGCAACTAGTACTTTAATATTTGCTATTATATTAGTAGATATTATAAAAGCTCTAGTACTAAAAGATCTAACTTTATTACTATCCTAATTATTAAAAAAATTAAAAGATTAAGCCCTGTTATTTAATAAAATAATAAAAAATAAGCTTTTTTTATACTGCAAAAAAGCTAATTATAAAATACTACTTTTATAAACCTTTAAAAGAACAAACCTTTAAGTACTATAAGGGCCCTTTTATAAAATATTATAAAACAAGCTAGTAGTATTAAAAAAAATATTAATAGAACTATTAAACAAAAGTTATATTAGAGCTAATAGCTTATTTGTAGGTGCTCTAGTTCTTTTTATAAACAAACTAGAAAAAGGGTTACGCTTTTATATTAATTATAGAACGCTTAACGCTATAACTTAAGCAAACAAATATTTTTTTTTTTATTAAAAAAATACTAGCAAACTTTTTTAAAATTTGTTAGTTTATAAAGCTTAATATTTAAATAGCTTTTTATAAGCTATATATTAAAAAAAAAATAAAAAAAAATAGCTTTTTATATAAGGTTTGGTTTGTTTAAATAGTTAGTAACTTTTTTTAGATTGTTTAATATTTCTGCTATATTTTAGCGCTATATAAATATTGCTTTATGTTTATACTTAGATATTTTTATTTTTATATATATAGATAACATTTTAGTATAGTTAAACAGGTTAAAAAAAAACTATTTAGAAAAAATAAAATAAATTTTAAATATTTTATAAGCTATAGGCTTATATTTTAATATTAATAAATATAAATTTAAAATAACTATAATAAAATATGTAAAATTTATTATTAACCCTAGAGTAAAAATATAAATAAACTTTAAAAAAATAAAAGTTATTTATAAAAAAAAAATTTTTAAGTTGCTTAAAAATATAAAAAAATTTTTAAGCTTTGCAAATTTTTATAAGCAATTTAGATTAAAATATATTAATATTATAGTACTGCTTATAGCTTTAATTAAAAAAAAAACCTTATTTTGCTAAAAAAATATAAAAAATGTTATTTTTGAATAGTTTAAGTTATTTTTTATAACAAAACTAGTTTTTGCTTAATTTAATTTAAATAGGCTTATAGTATTAAAAATAGATTATTTTAAAGCAGTTTATAGTAATTATTTATTTTAATATAATAAACATAAACTTTTTTGCTTAGTAATATATTTTTATAAAAGTTTTTATTTGCAAAAAATAATTATAAAATTTATAATAAAAAGCTTTTAGTAATTATAAGCTATATAAATATATAAAATAATAAACTATAAAGCTTTAAAAAAATATTTTTAATATTTTTAAACTACAAAAACTTAAAATATTTTATAACTTTAAGAAAACTTTTAAAAAAACAAGTTAAGTAGGCCAAATTTTTAGCTAACTTTAGGTTTATGCTTATTTATAAAACAAAAATAAATAGTACTTAACTAAACATTTTATTACAAAAAAAACAAAACTTGCTTTTAAAAATAAACAAATAACTTATTAAAAAGAAATTTGTACTATTTTGCCAAAAATAAATAATTTTTAAGCTATATAGCAATATAAAAATAAGCTTATTAAAGTTCTAAAAAGATAGACTACTTTTAAAATATTAGGTTTTTATATATAAAGATTTCTAATAAGCTTAAAATATTGCGTTAAATTAGGTCCTTAGCTACTAGTTAATAATTAAAGCTATAAAAAATAATAAATAAAAATTTTTATTAAATATAAAAATAAATAAAAAGTTTTTAAATATTAATATTTTAAAATATAAAATTGGAACAAATAATATTTTATAATATTAAAGTTATATATAAATACTAAACTAAAAGCTACTTTAAACTAGCTTAATTTAGAACTACTATAATTTAATATTAGTAAAATATTTAAAAAAAAATAGAACTATAATAATTTTAGCTAAAAGTTATTTTTAGCTAAGTATATATTAGATAGTATGCTGCTTTATTAATAATTGTAATATATATAGTAAAAAAACTGTTTAAAAATATAAAAAGCAAAGCTTTTTTAAGCTATTTTTAGTTCTAAAGCAGTTTTAAAATAAGCTATTTATAGATTTTATAACAAACTTTCTTATAATAAAAAATAATAACCTATTTTTTATTATAATAATTACTAATAAATTAAACAAAATAGTTATTATTAAAGCTATATAGTTAATAAATATAAAAATATATATTAAGCGGTTTATATATTATTTTTAGCATTTTTATAGATTTTTAAAAGTAATTACTAGTAATAAAAAAACAAATTAAATAAAAGGTTTTTAGTAATATTTTTATAAACTAATTAAAATAAAACAAAAACTAAATACTATTTATTATTTTAAAACAAATAGTGCTATAAAAAAAACTAACTAAAAAGTTTTAGCTTATTTTTATATATTTATTACTTATATATAATTAAATTAAAAAATATTATTACTAGGTATAATACTAGCAATTAATAATAAAAACTTTTTTATAATAAAGCTAAGCTTATTTTTTGTTTAATATAAATATTATATAAACTTAATTAAACTAATAATTTGTTTATTTATATTAGCTAAAAAACTAAAAGTATTAGCTAAAATATTTGTTTAATAATTAAAAAACGCTTAAAAATTTGTTTAAGCTACTATAGCTACAGTATAATAATATATAAAAAAAATAGCTAATAATAAGTATAGTTTTACGAACTGTTTTAAAAAAAAAATTAAGTATAATTAAACCTAAAAAATATTATTATAAACTAACCTTTTTAAAAACTAGCATAGCTCTACTCTAAATATAAAATAATTAAAATTATAAGCTTTTATATAATAAAGCTAAATATTTTTAAAAGAATATATAACTATTTTTATATTAATTTTTTATAATAAATAGCTATAAACTTTTTTTTATTATAAGTTAACCTAGATATATAACTGCTAGTAGTACTACCTAAAAATAATAAATTCTAAATAAAAAGTATTTTATAAACAAAAAACAAGCAAAAAAAAAGCTAAAGTAGGCCTATTTGTTACAAAATCAAAATTAAGTAGGCTAGTTATTAGTAACCTATATAAGAACTTTTTAATAATTTTACTAATATTATAGCTCTAAAGCAGTTCAAAGCTAAGTATAGAAATGCTTATATATATAAAGCTTTACTACTAAGAAAAAGAGCTAATAAAAACAAACCAGCTAGTAAGCTAGTATAGTTTGTGCTACAATTAGGAATTATATATATATATATATATATTTTTTTTTTTTTTAAATTCTATTACTAATATTATAGGTTATTACAGGCCAAAAAACAGAGATCAAACACACAAAAAACTAAAAAAAAGCCTACCAAAAGTATTTATATTAATTTTTAGCTTAGCTACGGTATAAAACTAGTATTAAGCAGCTATAAAGTTGCTAAACTTTTATATTATTTTTATTTTTATTATTAGCTTTATTTATTTTATTAAAACATAGCTATTTATAAATAAAACTTAAAGTATTACTGGATTATTTTTTAGTAAATATATAAACAAAAGAACTAAAGTTATTAATAAATACTAAGCTACTAAAGCTTAAAAACAAACATTTTATATAAATATTTATTATATATTTAATAATACTTAAATAATTATTAATAGTTATAGAACTATTAGTAAGCTATTTTATATTTAAAATATAACGTTTAATAGCTATTATATTATATTTAATAATTATAATTATATATTTAAAAACTACTAAATATATTTAAAAACTACTAAATATATTTAATTGTTTGTTTAATATTTGTTAGTAAACAAATAGTTATAACTAAACAAAAAAATAATTAATATATTTAAAAAAGTTTTTTTTTAATACTAAAAAAAGTTAATAACTAATTTATATTTAATATATAAATTAAAAATAGCTTATTAAATAACTAGCTTTAAAACTAGCAGCTTTTTATTTTTTAATATTTGTTATTATAAGTTAGCAAGCATTCAACTACTTATAAACAAAAAAAAAACGTTTAATTACTAGTGTTTTAATAGTTATAAATATAAGCGCTATTAAATAAGCGTTTAAATATAATAATTATTTTACATATATAAACTAGCTATATATAAATAAAAAAGTTAGCAATTATAAATAATAAAAAAATAATAAACAAATAGTTAACTTATAATATTATATAAATAAGTAAAGTTTTTACTTAAATTAATATAATATTTATATTGCTTGCTAGTTCTTAAGTAATAAGTTAGCAAAATATAAGCATATATTAAACTTAAAAATAATTAATTTTATGTATTTATATAAAAGTAGTAAAAATATTTTATAAACTAGCTAATATATTAAACTATTTGTTAGCAAATAAAAAACAAAAAAAAAATAGCACTTTATTTATTTTAAAATATAAAAATATATAAATATTAAATATGTTATAAATAAAAATTATATGTTTGTTCTAAAGCAAAAGTAATATATTTATAGCTAGTAAGTAGTAAAAAAACAAAAAAACAAAAAAATAAAAGCTAGGCTAGCTATTAAACATATATAAGCTGCTTTATACTAAACAAATAATAAAAACAAATATATAACAAGCATATTACTTTTTTGTAACGGAGCAAAAAAGAAGTATTTAATAAAAAAAAAAAAAGCTATTTATTAATTAATATTATTACTAAAAAAAAAAAAAAAAAAAAAAAAAGTTAAAAAAGCTAAAAAAGTTTATATAAACTTAGCTAAAGCAGTAAGCAGTAGTAATAAATAGGTTGGTACGTACTAGTAATATATTAGCTAAGCAAATATATATATTGCCTAAAAAATATATATATTGCTTAAAAAATATATATATTGCTTAAAAAAAACGTATATTGCTTAAAAAAAGCACTTTTTTTTTTGTTTATTAGCTACTGCTTATACGCTATATACTACCTATTTTGCAGCCCCTGAACCAAAAAAAAAAAAAAATTTTATTACAAGCAAAGCTAGCTTTAAAAGCCTTGCTAATTAATAAAAGTTCTGGACTTCCGCTAGAACTTATAGAACTTCTTATAAAAATATATTAAAAAAATATATCGGAACTCCGCGCTAATAATACATTAATAGCTATATAGCTATAAAGACTCTGCTTTTACAAAGTTTTCTTTTTTTTTTTCTTTTCTTAAGTTAGTTAATAAACAGTATTTCCTAGCTATTTGGCTAAATCCTTTTATAATTATAAAAAATAAATAATAATTTTTTATTTTAATAAATTTAATTATTATTTTTAGCTAAAAATATTAATAATAAAACAAAGTTTAAAATTAAATAAATTAAATAATTAAAAATATATAAAAAAAATAAAAAACTATAGTATTAAATTGCTTAAAAAAGCTATAATTCTAATAATATTTAATATATAGCCTAAAATTTTAAAAATATACTAATTAAGCTTAACTAATTCTATAAAACTTATAAAAAAATATTTAAATTTTTTATAAAATTATAAAAATAAATATATATAATAATAACTAATAAATTTATAAGCAATTATAAAAATAATAATAAAATAATATAATATAAAAAAACTATATAAATTTAATATTATTAATAATCTTAAATTAAAACTATATTTAAATTTTTAGTTTTAAAAAAAATAGTATAATAGTTAGTACAGTTTTAGTAAAACTTATAAAAACTCTAGACTTATATAGCAATAAAATAAAAAGTTTATATATAAACTAACCTATAATTTTGCAGCTATATATATAAAGTCTATATTTATCTGGTTTATAAACTTTAACTTTTTTTTTTTTTTTTTTTTTTTTTTTTAGCTTAAAATCTTTATCCATAGTATTAATAAACTAGCTATAAAAGCTTTACTTGACTAATCGTAACAGCGCTAATTATTTTATAAAATTAAATAATATTATAAGTTTTAAGTATAATATTATTCTTTTTATTTAAATATTTTTTTATTATTATTATAGCTTTTATATAAACTTATATATTAAATATACTAATAAAATCCGGAACTATAAGTATTAATAAATTATTTAAAAAAATAACTTAATTAATTATTTTTAGTATTATAAATTTTTATTTATTTTAGTATTTTTGCTATTTATTATATTAGAATTTTAAATAGTTTTTTTTAGCTAAAATATTAAGCTTTTATTATTTTATAAAAACTAAGTTAGTTTAAAATCTTGTTTTAAAGTTAAGCTAATTAGTTATAATTAGTTGTTTAAATATTAAAACAAATAGTTAAGCTAGATTATTTAAAATATTTTTGTTTTTGCTAAGTTTTAGGTTTTATAATTAGGTTTTGTTTTTAAAATTTAGATCTTTTAAAATATAATTAAATTTATATAAAGTTTTATAAACTATTAGAACTATTAAAAAATATTTATTAAAGCAGTTATAATAAATTTATATTAAAACTAAAAATATAATTCTTTTTTTTAATATTTTATTTAGGTTAACTATAAATAAGCAAATATGCTAAAGTATATATAATAAACTAATATATTAAGCTTTAAAATTATATTTTTTATATAAAGCTTTAAAATTTTTTGTTTTTTTTTAATTTATAGTTTTATTATATATAATTTTTAGTTTTATAAAACAAATATTTTTAAAGTTATTTTAACTATTTAATTAGTTATATTTTTAAAAGTTTAATTATTATATTTAAGTAGTATAAGTTTTAAATTAATTATTTTTATATTACTGCCTATTTTATTAGCTAATTTTTTAGTAAAATATTTAATTAAAAACAATATAATATTAATTCTAGTTAACTAGTAATTATATTATTTTAGTTATTATTTTAATTATTTAAATATTATAAATAAAAAGATTTTTTATTTTAGCTATTAATTATTTAATTATTAGGTTTATATATATATATATTATTAAAGATATAATAATAAAAATAATTATAAATAGCTAGGTTTAAAAAATAACTAGTAAAGCTTAAAATAATTATATTTATATAGCTTGCTAAATAAAGTAAAAAACTATATTTAGTAATAGTTCTAAGCTAGTAGTACTATTTAAAAAACTTAATATTATTATTTATAACTAAAAAAAAAATTCTAAGTTAGTTTATTGTTTAAAAATATTTATAGTATTAATATATTTTTTTTATTATATGTTATTTTTAGTAATTTTATATTTATTGAAAATAGTTGTAAAATAATTAAAAAAGATTAATTTAACTAAATTATATAAATAAAACTTTTTAAGTATTAAAAATAAATATATTTATAATTAGAATATTTAAAATAAACTTTATTAAAAAAAGCCTAAAATATTACAGTTATTTTAAAATATTTGGGTTGTTTATTCTAAATTATTAATTAGAATTATTAATATATATAATTAATATAATATTTTTATAAGTTTTTTATTAAAAACTTATATATTTTTAAGTTTAATAAATATATTAGTTTTTTTAATAAAACTATAATTAAATTTCATGTTTTTTTTATAGATTTAATAAAAATAGTATAGTATTATTAGTATTTTTATAATTAGTTTTTTATTATTTTTATATTATATTATTAAATTATATTAAAAGTTTCACTTTATATAAAAATTTATTAAAAAAATATAATTAATTAATATAATTAGTAGTTAATTTTTCTATATTAAATATATTAACTAAAAATATTAGTTTTTAATTATAAGTTATGCTTTAAAAAACATTAAATAATATTAATTTTTATTGCTTTATTAAAAATACTAATAAAATAAAACAAAGCTTTTAATTAATATATTATATATTAAAACTAACTAAACCTATTTAATTTTTTTATATTAAATTATATTTTTTAGCTTACAAATCTTTATATATATTAAGTTATAATTTAATATATAAATATAAATATAAACGCAATAATTAATTAATAAAACAAATCTTTAACTTTTATTTAATATTTTATAATAGTTTATCTATCTATTTTTTATATAAAAAAAAGTTTTTTATAGCTTTAAATAAAAATGTATGTTTATTATATCTTTTGTTCTATAATTTTTAAGGTTTCTAAAAATATGTTCTATTCTATAATTAAAGACCTATTTTTTGTACGTGCGCACCAGCCCTACTACAATATTAGTTAGCAAATAAATATATTTTTTAATTTAAAAAACTATTTATATATTTAGTATTTTTTATATTATAATGTTTAAGTTAATATTTTTTAGTAAGTTTTTTATATATAATAAAAATAAAAAAGTTGTTTAGTTATTATATAATAATATAATTAAAATTAATATAATTATATGCTATTTTTTTTTATATTATTTCAATGTTCTATTAAAAAGAAATTTAATTATATAGCAAAAGCTTAAATTTTTTTTATAATAATTAAATATTTTAATGCTTTATTAAAAAAATAAAATAATTATATAATAAAAATTTAAAATATAATATAAAAACTTATTAATATTATAGATTAGATTTTGTTTTTATTTTTATAATTATATAAATACTTTTAAAACTATTAATTAGTATTAAATAAGCTATATATAGTATATTATATATTATATTATTTATAAAAAAAAATATTTATATAAAGCATAAGTTTTTTATATTTATATTAAAACTTATACTATTATATGAACTAATATAATAAAAGAGAAGTAAGGTCCTTTTTGTCCGGCCGAAGTCCGGCTAACATCTGTACAAAAGCTAAGCGTGAACTCGCACTCCGTGCAAGTTGCACAATAAGCTTGTAACCAATGCTAGTTATTCCAACAGATATTATATTTAAAAATAAAATTGTTATAATTATTATTTTTATATTTAATTATTTTTATAGTTATTTTATAAGTATTAATAAAGCTTTTTTTTTATTACCCTATTATTTTAGTTTTTTTATTACTACTGCTTTTTTTTATAGTAATAGTTATTAATATAAAGTTTTTATTTTAGCTTATAATAAAAAGATTATTATATTATTTATTTTTTTACGCTTTAATAAGTAGTTATTATAGTTTATATATTTTAGTAATAATATATATTCTTTATTATTTATAAAGTTATAAAAATTAGTTTATATATTATAGTTTTTATATAAAACTTTTTTGTTATAAAATTTTGTTATATAATATTTTTAGTATTTTAGGTTGTAGTAAATAATATAGTTTTATTTTATTTGTTTTATAAAATAGCTTGCTAGTTAAAAATGATTTAAATTTTTATACGGGCTTTTTAAAAACTATTACTTCACTTATGTTTTTATTTTTAAGTTAATATTTTTATATAATATATATATATTAACTAGAGTAGTTCTTATTTATATTTTAATTTTTATAGTTATTATTTTTTAAATAGTTTGTTTTTTATTATAAAATTAATAGTTTTAATTATTTTTTTAGTTTTAATAAATTAAATGTTTTATATTATTTTAGTTATATAAATTATTGCTTAATAAAATTTAGTTGTTTTATTATTTAAATAGATTAAAATATAAATATTTTTATAAGTTTTTAAAAAAAAAATATTATTATATTAGTACTATAAATAGTATATATATTAGTTAATATTAAAAATACTATTTTTTAAATTAGTTCAAAAAAAAGTTTAATATTTTATTTAGTTATTTTTATATATAAAAGTATTAATATTTTAGTTTATATTTATATATTAGTTAAATATAAAAATATTATAATATTATTTCTAGATTATATATATATTAATATATTAAAGTATTATTTTAAGATTTTTATATATTTTAAGCTATTTATTTATAATTAATATAAGTATTTTTTTTATAAAATTAAATAAAGTTATTTAGTATTATTACTAGTATTATTATAATTCTTTTATAAATTTTAAGTTTTAAAAACAGGTTTATTATTTAAATTTTAGTTTGCTTAGCTTATTATAAGTTAGTTTTTAATATTATATTTATAGCTATTATTTTTATATATTTTCTTTTAAATATTATAGCTAGGCATAATAATATTGCTAGGTTTTATATTAGTAAAGTTTTTTAGCCGGGATTAAATATTATTATTAATTAGATTTTTAATGTTTTATAAAGATTAGCTAAAATTTAGCGCTATTAGTGTTTTTAGTGTGTTGTCTATAATGCTACTAATAGTAGCTTGCGCACAGATAATAAATAGAAGGAAAGGTAACTGGTCCAGGTATGTCGGTCCCAGAGCTCCCAATTCTACAGCTCTTACGTACAGCAAACTTTAAGCCCACAATCCCTTCGATAGGCTTTCTTTCTTCTTTACCATTTACAAAGTTTTGTGCAAGGTCGTGTATCGCTGGTCTACTTTCACTTGCGGTATTGGTTCTGAAAGATATACTAGGCTCGCCTCCTGCCTTACCCCACTTTGGGGAGCTTCTACCATTTTCCATTTCGAATTAGATACCGTGTAAATAGCCCTCACCCCAGGCATGGACGGCAATGATTCGGGCGCCTTCCTTTCCGCCGGGATGCCATTCATTGCCTGGACCACTATTCTGCATCTGTAGCTCGCTCTTTGTTTTTACGTCTACCTTCGATCCACTGATTCGAGGCCCGCCTACTACTACAGTAGTAATTCCTGCGCAGAACTCTTCATACCTGACCTCTTCGTTCAATGGAATCTCATTGTCACCGAGTGGCATTCCGATGAAGCAACTGGAGCCATTTGCGAATTGCACCTCGAATCCACCTATCTCATCGAGGTGACACCATTCAGGCGCCGCTAATAAGCCCCGAAAACAAATAACAGGGTGCGTCAGGTCCAAGTAAGTTGCCGACTCATGGCTCTTGCTCTTGCCATCGTGCCGCGTAAAGTCGGGATCAAAATTCCTTGTTCCTTTGTCTTCACTGCTCACACACGGCTCGCAAAGAGACCATTCTGGCGGCGGCGGCTGAGGGTCCCAGATACGACCTTGTTCGTCTCGTGGAACCTTTCCTGGAGGTATGGGGGTGGAATATGAAGCGGTTGGTGCGACTAAAACACCCAAAGTCTAGCAGTTCATGAAGGCCGGGCTAAGGAAAAGATCAACAATATCAAAGCCAGAAGGCGGCTCGATGGAACATGCCTCTTCGATGCTCGCCTGCTGTCCAAAAATACCCTGTGTGCCACGGTTAGTCACCACACCAAACCACTTCGGAATGTGCCACTTGAAATCGGCGTCCTCGCTAGGCATCGGGGGCATAAGCACGGAGACGATAGTCTCGCCGCTGGGCCCGTCGCCCTCGCATTGGATGAGCGCGAAAGAGTTGATGCGGTTGCCCTTAGACGAGCCACATACGCCGACCAAAGCTTTGCCGTCCGCGGACACGAAAAGACGATGAAAGCGATCCTGCGGGCGGTACCTGCCGCGCTCGACGTCCGCACCGTAGATCCAAACATCAACGTTCACGATACCCACTGGGCGGCCTCGCGGCTCTCAATCGGATCACCCATGATCATCTCGAAGCCTTCGATCCATTGGCTTTGGTTGTTTGTACATGAAGAGAAATCCAAGGAGTCCCCATGGTAGATCGGGGTACACTAGGTATATCATTCATTTCAGCTTTCAGCTGGTTCTTCATGCGATCCGTGGCTCACAGACCACTCCGCACTAGCTTCAATAGGTGGTTATTGGGATACTAGAGATAGCCAACTGGAATTTATCCTAGAACACTTTACTGGACAGGTACCTTGTTTACTTGCATATTAAATTTAATTGTCGTGTTTTATTTTGTCGCTATATTGATGTTGTCAAGGTAGTAGAGATAATTGATAGTAATTAATTGATAGGTATCCACCGTGAGGGGTAAAATGCTGTGGTGGCTTAGGTTGGTCTATGATTAAGTAATTGATTGCTAGCGCACTTAAAACCTTACTTATTTTAAGAACAGCATCATTCTTTTGTGTTCAAGTATTAAGAGACAAGTGGTATTAAGAGAGCTTAATTATCTATAGGACGCAAGTAGGAGAAAGGACTTCTTGTTTGGAGAAGATGGGATGGAGGGGATAGTCGTTGTGGTATTGTAAATGGAGGACTATAGCCGTACACGAGCGAGCTAAATACTGTATAAGTCCTACTCCTACCCGTCAAGTGCTTACGCGCACTATACCTGCCCGCTTCTAGATCCTTAAACCTCCAGTGCTAGAGGTTTCTATACTAACCTAACTACCGAAGTACCTATAATTGCTTCTCATTTCTACGCAATATCAACACTTGGTACTAAGTGCCCGGTCTGTGGACTCATCGCGATAGGTATGTGACAATGCGCGACAGCCTTTGCCCAATTAGTACTGCTGTGCACTTGCCTCGACTCCACAAACTAGAAGTAATTACCAGAGTGTATCGAGGAAAAGACAATCATCTAATCCTCACAACATCTAGGTTAGCTCTGAATTTGCCGCCTTTACATCGATTAGGTGTCTTTATGTTGACCTTCTTTATGTTACTGCCTTATTCTCTCAATTTAGATATTGTAATGAACGCACGGGCCGAGATAGATAGAGCTTAAGTAGACGGCCTTGGCGAACACTAGTTAAATGTATGATGGTGAAATAGAAGTTAATATATAAGCTATATAATTTGATTTGTTAACTTCATGCTGCTCATTGCGCAACGCAATACTTGAGTGGCCGAATGATTCTAGAGTCTAGATTTGAGGTTTAAATTATCATCCTTACTTACCGAGGTATACACTGTTGCATCTAGGAATGTAGATGCATTGTAGATGCGGCCAAGTCTGTGAAAAAGTTGGTATCTAGGGATACTTACTTATCTAGGTCAGGAGATCAGTATTTTGCTTGTTGGTCCGCCCACCTAACCTAGGTAGGTACTGGTAGTGTATAAAGGGTGCCACCTTACGGCCCCACAACAGCCCAGGTGGGCCCGAGTGACAACGTCCCGAGACCAAAGAACCCGATCGCTTGGCGCTATTAGCGACTCACAAGACCACCGCTGTCGAGAAACGCGGAGACAGGTTTGTCGACATAGGCTTTACCCCTTGCCGCAAGTTACACCGGATTTCAATACAAATCACATCTTACAACACTACCTGCCTAGAACGGACCGAAGACTACGCGTCCACCAATTTGAAGTCAAGTCCAGTTCAACAGCTCCGGGTTTCTGTCCAGCTTTCGTAGCGGAGCATCAAGTGCCATAGGATTTTTCAGCGTTGCCTGGGAAGTCCCGAGGCCAAAGAAACAATCCATTCCAGCCATGGACCATCGCAATCTCCTTATGGTCGGTGCGTTTAACATACCTATTCTGAGATGAAGAAGGGACCATTTCGCTCAATGCCGATCCTAAATTAGATCTATCGGCAGATCTTATTAGCCTCCGTTGTTGTGGTGATGAGAGAGTACTCAGCGATGTAGTCAAATTGCTACTAGCCCACCTGTCAGGACCCAGAGCTTAGGGCCAACTCCCTAGGTTAGTGGCTTGGCGGGATTGCTTAGATTTCACTAGCGAGCTGTTTACCTGTTTCGGATATCCCTGTGACTGCTGATTCGACACCACTACTTCTCTCAACCCTGGAATCAGATCTATATTCCCCGCTAACACAAGTAACATTCGAGAAGCACACAGTGCCGGCTTTTTGATAGCATCTATATGGATATAGTTAGTATTAATTGTTGTTGTCTAGCAGTGGTACGGGTGCGTAAAGGTTAGGGAAAGCACAGTCAGATTCCCACTGTATTTAGCTATTAACAATACAACATCCACTTTGAGACCGATTTTTTCTAGCACGGTCCAAATTAGGAATAAATAGAAGGATATTTAAATATGTTGTTTTTATTAGCTTTATAACCCTTGCCCAAATGTGCTGCTGCTGAGTCAAAAGGATATAATACCCGATCAAATTGTAATTCATTCATTCACTTTCGCCCGTCTACCTTGTTCTAGTGCTGAGGAGGCAGCGAACGTGCAGAACAAGGAATTCAGAAGATAAAACAGGGTCTAGATCTGAGACGTTTTGAATTAACGATAGATGGAACGGAGCTATACCACTCCTATACTGCAATAGATATATACATTCAACGTCAAAGTCCGCCACGGCCCGCTTCCACCGCCAGACAACCCCCGAGCGCCCGTTCCCAACCATTACTGTATTGTGTATTTGTCAAAGGATAGCATAGTTTATTGCCAGTGAAATTCGAGGCAAACTAGAGCCTCAGTCGGACCCCCACGAAGACTAAGCGAAGCTGCTTGTGACCACAAAACTGGCGTCGTCGTTGAATAGGAGGGGGTTGTCAAATCCGTGAGGCCCGCTATTGCCCGCTATATAGACCAAAGTGTTATAGTGCCTAAAGTAGCGGGCGGGGTAGCTCCACGACCGAAGAGAGTTGCCCTGGCCGTTGATACCAGCTTGTGGACAAAATGTGGCGTCTTCGCTGAATAATTTGCTGTTATCGTTGCTATTAACTAGAAGCGCATAATTGGAGTGGCGGATAAAGGAGCCAGGGCTGTCCACGGACTCGAAGGAAAGGCAGGCACCGTTGCCAAGGCCGGTACGGACTATCCAGCTAGCTCGCTGCTTTAAGAGGCTATCGCTAGACGAAGAAACGACTTGGGCATTAACGGCAGTACCGGTATGAGCGATATAGTGGTTATCAAAACCAGGGGTAGTAGTCCGAAACGAAACCCTGGAACCAACATTAAGCGCAGGTCCACTTTGTAGCGATGTAGTAGCATATCTGGCCGCTACAATGTTGGCTTGTACCCGGTTTTCCGTATCGTCGGATGGGAAACTGGAAGTTATCACACCTTCGTAAAAGGTACCTTGCGCATAGTTGCTATTATCACCACCAATACCAAGAATAATGGCGCCTTCTTTGCTCATGGGACTATAGCCACCATCTGGGCGCCCGCCGTCATAAAAGGTGGATAGCGATCCAGAAGTAGCATCGCCGCCACGCATTGCCCATTGGCCGGGCTTCCCTTTCAAAGTCGCTGTAATAAATCGATAGTTAATCGTCGGGTCAGCGGGGTTATTGATATGATCGGAGCCAGAGAACAGGCCGTTCTCAAGATCCGCCATGATCCAGGGGCCGGGGCCGGAGCCAGTGCCACGGCCAGAACCGTCGCCGCTACCGAAATAGAGGGCTTCCATATGACCGTTCCCAGTATCAAGATTGTTGGTTTCAGCGTTGCCATAATCAAAGCAACAGCCAGTATTATAATGGGTGCCGTCAAATATCGCGTATATACCTTCCGGATTATCTCCCCGAGGTATCCCATTGGGGTTATCATTACGGTACCCGGTCATAGGCGAGATGAAAACACCATACGCCTTTTGGCCGTTTAGCGTAACCGGTGCACCAAGAGCGCCGGCTAGGTAGTCGAAACCATTGCTATTCGGGCCCCTCGCAGCGCCGCCCGGCGGAGCCTGCGTCAAGTGATTACCGCCGCCGGACTGGTCATAGATAATAGAGATAAGGCAGGTCGAGCCGCTACAGAAATTATCCTGGGTCGCAGCATTGGCAACACCGCTAGTAGATCGCGGCCTAATATCGGCCGTAGCATTATCTGACCCGCGTAGCACCTGATACAGAGAGCCTGAATAGCCGTCGTACTGGAGAACTCGGGGTCAGTAAATATTATTCTGGGCCGTATTTATAGAGGACATGTCTCCAGCGGGTTTAGGAACTTTAGGTTCTAAAGAGTGTACAATGACTCCGGAGACTACTAACCAGGGCGCGAGTGGTGCTGTGTGCAGCGACGCAGGGTGTTCCACCAGATGCGTAGATATCGCAGGGCCCAGCGGTGGCCAGCGAGGCCGTGGCCGTCAGAGCGAGGACTGTTCGAAAACCCATCTTGTACGACTTGAGATAATGGGACGGTAGAGAGTATGTGGATTTTTACAGACGATCACCGAGCCAGAGAAGCTACCGTGCATGTCTTGAAGCTGTCTGGTATTTTCCCTCCCTTCCCTTATATACGTGACAGACTAGGTATATTCTTCATGGCCCACCTGCTCGGAATGAAGCACACGCACTAATTAATGCGCCACTTTCCTCTTTGAGACTCTCTCAGACCCGTGTTATTGTTTACACTACAGTTGCTTTTTCTACGTACCTGAGATGAAATGGAACGTTGTACAAACACAATAACCTCACAACCTGCCTCTGTTGTGGCTAGTGTGGCATGGACGAGACCGCATGACGCTCGTCGGGCCGACGGCCATGTGGAGAGCAGGCTTGCATCCAAGTCGTGACCTTGGTGTGTTTGAAACTCGTGATACCCCTTTTGCAGGCTTATAATATCGCTGGGGTGCCGATTTCTCATATCATAACATTGTGCAGCAACTGCCAATGCCGTCCTTCCGGGTTCTGTTTACTAGTTTCAAAGGTGTCTTCCGGATCTTGTCGATGTATGGTCCCAAAAAGTCGTGCGGCATTAGCTGGAGCTAATATGTGGATCTTTGGAAATCTCTTGCCTCGAAGGGATAGGCTCTCTACCCCGGAATCCGCTTAGATGCTAGACTAGCGGCGATGATGCAGGATTGCGGGGACGCTCCCACCCAATATTCAGGCACGCAATTCTCGCCAAGCACTCCTCTTTACGACCTTATTTTGCTTTTTTCCCGAGATCCGTGGCAGCCTTTTTCAGCTTTGCTCCGGCGTATGATGTCAGCGGTCGCCTTTCTCTTATATGCAACATCGAAAATTCGTTGTTAGGTGTTTGTGCTTAGCACATCTAACGCAGAGCATAACTTGATAAACATTGGATAATAAGTAACTATAAATTCAGACCTTGGTTTGAGAAATGTGGAACTAGTTCGGGATCTTTTTGTTTGATTTGCCCAACACCAGGGCAGCTGGCAAAGCAAGAATTGAGGCCAGCCGCGGGGCGCGGGGGCGGCTTGAGCTGAAGAATAATATGCATGTTCTACGGTTCTCTAAGAAAACCAACGGCGTCGTAATAGAAAAGGACATCTACTTCAAATACTGATAAATACGGCAGGGAGAATACAACGAACACTTTTATCCCAGTGTAGCAGCAGCTCTTAGAGAATTAGCTACCACTATACGCCTCTAAGAGGTCTAGATAGCAAACAACAAACAGAGACAGTGGGTTAAAGCTATGATTGAGCAGTATCATTGAATTTGCAATTGTGTCTGTTTCGGAACCCGTTGTCTAAGCAACCAAGTGCTGCGCAGTAAAGTAATAGATCAATCTGATACATATTACACACCAACGCACTGTATTTTCATGGCAGAGCAGAAGCTCAACGGCTTATAGTAAATTACCTCCTTTCTACGTTAGCATATGAGACTCGTAGAAATACGGCGCCTGAAAGACCCATCACTCCCACTGGGGTTGGTCCCCAACTTCTCTATTTAGGCTTCCGCCCGTGATCATGCATTTCCTATTTTTACAACGATCTCCGCACCGCAATCTCGTTATTGGAAGAGACACCACCTCGTAATAGCGTTCGAGAAGCTAGCATCATTGATGAAATCGCATACATCTTTTGTGGCTTCATTCGTAACAAGGGATGTAATATCAGGAATACAGAAATCCCAAGAGAAGTCTGACGATGCGGTGGATCTAGGGCTCATAAAACGGTATGTCTTCGTCTATGTGAACGGCCCAGCCTGTATGGGCTGTTGGCTATACAACCAAGTGTGCGAGCGGCTGACTCAGTTTCCGAAGTGCTTCCGGTCCAAGTCGTTACATCTCCCACCTAGCCCATACGGCACTTCCAGATAGCTTCACCAACTGCTTCGGAACTAGCGTAGGGTCCACTATATTGGAATGTGGAGATTAGGTACACTCTATTCTCTGACTATATATATCACTAGATTCCCCGGGACCTTTAGTCCTTAATTCTTCCTTCTAATTATTCTAAATATATAAAATATTCTGTTTACTTATATATATATTTATTTATTTTAATAAGTTATAAGTCTAGAATAGCTTACCTATATTATTTTTAATATAAACGCTAGCAAACCTATAATTTTTTATAAGTGTTCCTTTAATCTTTTATTATAACAAAACTTTCTAAAATATTTTAATATTAAACAAAAATATTAATTTTAAATAAAAACTAATTTGCTTTATTTATTTTATAAACGTTATATAATATATAAATATTATATTTAATTTATATAATCTTTAATATAACAAATAAATAAAACTTTTTTTTTAAAACTAAAACAAATGAAAATTCTAATATTACTTGTTTTAATTTAAATTAAACAAATTTACGATTTTTTTTTAATAACTTTAACTATTAAAACATTAAATATAAAAATAATATATATAAGTATATTTTTATTAAAGTTATTTAATTAGATTAAAACTAAAAAACTGTTAATATTTTTAATTATTTTTTTAATAAAAATGAAAAACTAGATTTTATAAAAAAGCTAGTACTTAAAAAATAACAGTTAAATAATATTTTTAATAATATTTATACTAAAGTTAAAAAAACTTTTTATAAAGCTGTAGTTAATAAAGAACTAAATAACTATTTTTATAAATAAGAACTTTAGACTTTAAAAAACTATATTTATTAATAATTAGAAATTAAAAAAAAGCTAACTTATTTAAAAAAACTAATAATTATATTAATAAAAAGGTTTAGATTTATTTAATAATAATAAAAAATTGCTATTATAAATTAAAACTTAATAAATATAACTAATATTAATTTATAAATAACTAAAATATTTTATAATATAATTTAGCTTATTATTATTATTTAATAATACTTAAATATAACTTAAAAATAAAATTTTATTATAATAAAATAGTTATTTATAATAATTTATATAGGTTTTTTAATAATAAAGCTATTAAAAATTAAATATTTTTAACCTAATATATTAAAAAAATCTAGCAAAATTTATATAATTTTTTATAAAAATAAAAATATTAATTATATAAATATTTATTTTTAAGTTTAATACTTTAAAAAATAAAACAATATAAAAAATAAGTTTGTTATAATAGCTATAAAAAAATAAACTTTTTTAAAAAAAAATATATTATAATAATAGTTTTTGTTAGATTAATTATACGTAATTAGCTAGGGCACTTACGGACCCCTTTGTATAAAAGGGTCTAGCCAAGGGGTCTGGGCTAAAGGGTCCGGCTAGGGACTACCCATAAACCCTTTTGTACAAAGGGGTATATAAGGGGCTCCTACCTACCCAATTCTTTCTTTTTTTTCCTTTTTTTTAAATGTAGCATATAATAAATAAACTATATTCTATTAATTTTATAAGCATATATTGCTATTTTAAAAATATATAATATATTTTATTTAAATATTAATTAGTATTTATATTTATATTTTAGTTTAGCTTTTATATAGATATAGCGTAAATTAGTTAAAATAATAATAAAATTCTAACCTGATCGTATAGATTGCGTATCCTGTATCGCATACTTTAGTTCCTTTAGCAGTAGGCCAACAGGAAAGAAAGATTGGTTACTCGTACGTACCTTGGCTTAGCCTTTATACGGACATTTAATCAATGGCGTGCAATTGTGCCACCCCAACGAAGACCCCCTTCGACCTACACCTAGTCCAGCCTGCCTTGCCGACCTTGCTAGGTGTAGCCCGTACGAAAGACCCCCTTCGACCTATACCTAGCCTTGCCGACCCTGCTAGGTGTAGCCTGTACGAAGACCCCCTTCGACCTACCCCTCCCCTACAGACCTTGCGTACAATTATGGCGATAAATCATAAAAAAAAAGTAGTCAGTGTTGGATTAATCGTACGCAATTAGCTAGGGCACTTACGGACCCCTTCGTACGAAGGGGTCTGGCCAAGGGGTCTGGGCCAAGGGGTCCGGCTAGGGACCACCCATAGACCCTTTCGTACGAAGGGGTATATAGGGGGCTCCCACTTACCCAATTCCTTCCTTTCTCTCCTTCCTTTTGAGTGTGGCATATAGTGAATAGACTATATTCCACCAACCTTACAGGTATGTACTGCTGCCTTGGAAATATGCAGTATATTCTATATAAATAGTTTTAATAATTATTTAAAAAAAATATAGCAAAAGATAAAATAATTTTATTAATATTTATAAAAGCTTTAATTAAAACATAAAATATTTAACTAAATATAATAAATATTTAGCTTTTTATTTATATATATATAATAAAAAATATTATATAAAAAAAGCTTATTAAAACTTATGTTATAAAAACTTTTAAATATAACAAAGCTTAAAAAAATATTAAAAATTTATAATTCTTAATATAATTATAAAAATTATTATTATTTAAGCTATAAAAGTTTGTACTAAAACTAGTAATAAAATAAATTATTAATAAATATTTAAAAAAATAATAATAATTATATTTAAAATAATAATAAAAAAAAACAAAGAATAATTAATACTAACTAGTTCTACTAAAACTAGCTAAACTATAAAAATAATAATATTTTATAATAATAAAACTTTAGTTAAAAGTATTAAAATTTTAAAACATTTTATTATAAATAAGATTAATTATAGTAAATAAAATTATTATTATTAGATTATAAAAAATAAAATAATAGCTATTTTAAAATATACTAATAAAATAACTAGCATAATGTTAGGTTTAATAACTAAAACAAAAAAAACTAATAAAAGTAATAAGTATATTACTAATGTTTTAAGTAGCAAAAACTAAATATAAATAAATTATAAACTTATTATAGTAAAAAAGTTATTTAAGATATAAATTTTAATAATAGTAATAAAAATAAAAACTTAACTTTAAAAAAATATATTTATTTTAGTAAAAAAAAAACAAAAATAATTAATAAAGTATATATAGCTATTAAATATAATAAAATAAATAATTATTAAATATATAATTAAAATATTATATTAAAAAATAAAAATATACTAATAAACCTAAATATAATATTAAAAACTTATATAAAATATAAAATTATATTTTATTTACTAAAAATAATAAAAAACTATATTAAAAATATTTATATAAAATAAGCTAAACTAAACAAAAAAAATATTAAATAAATAAATTTTATATTAATAATACTAACTATACTAAAACTAATTAAATAAAAAATTAATATTTAACTAAAAAAAATTATTAAAATAAACTTAAAACTATTATTTAAAAAAAAAAAAAAGAACTATATATTTTTAAATTTTTTTTTGAAATAATATTAAAAGTTCTAAAGTTAAGGTTTGCTTAAATATAAAATATTTTAGTATATTAATAAATGAAAGGTTTATTAAAATTTTTGCAAAAAATCTAAAATTTTAATATATTAACTTTATACTTATTAATATAATAAAAATATAATTAATAATTATTTAAATTATAAATTTTAATATATATATTAAAAAATATATTAAAAAAATATAATATTTAAATATTTTATAATAATAGCAAATATAATTAATAATTTAAAATAAAAAATATGAATTAAAACAAAATTTATATTAAAATATAAAATTAAAATTAATTTTATAAAAAGAAATATATTTTTAAATTAGTACTAGGATTTAAAGTGCAAAATAAAGCAAAAACTAAGCTATTTTTAATAATATGAATCTAAAAAGTGTTAGTAGTATATATAATAGTTATACTTGCTATAATAATAATATTTATAAATATAAGGTGTATTAACCTACTACTACTTATTAATAAAAAAAATAAAATATAGCTTATAATATAACGCTAAATAAATATTTATTAAAAAAAGTTATAGTTTATAACCTATATATTTAGCTAATTATAATATAAAAAAATAAAAAACTAAAAATTATTTTTAAGTACTAAAAAAATAAAATTGTTTAAGTTATAAATTAACTAAATATTATAAACTACTAGAAAAATAATATAAACTAAAAAAACTAAACTAAAATAATAGCATACCTAAACCAAAAAAAAGCTCAAAAAATATATATATTTTTTTATAAAAAAAAAATTAATTTAATTATATTAGTTATAAAAATAAATATATTATTTAATAAAATAATAAAACTAATAAATATATTTATAATTAAATTAATAGCTAAAATAGCTATAATAATAAATAATATATTATAAGCAAAAAAAAATTGCAAACTATTTAATAAATATAATATTTTTTATAATAAAAATATTATATTTATACTAAATAATTAAAAAATATAAATAAACCTAATAAATAAATAATAAGATTAGCTTAAAACTATTAAAGTATATTTATTAAATATTAAAAATTATAAATTTTTTAATATTAAATATAATAAAATATATATTTAAAAAAAACTTATATTTATAAATATAATAGTTAGTATAGTTTTAGCAAGACTTATAAGAATTTTAGATCTATCTAGCAATAAAATAGGAAGTTTACGTACGGACCAACCTATAATTTTGCAGCTATATATATAAAGTCTATATCTATCTATTTTATAAATTTTGATTTTTTTTTTTTTTCTTTTTAGTTTAAAGTTTTTATTTATAGTATTAATAAACTAATTATAATACTACTTTAAACTTATTAATTATTTATTAATAAATATGTAATAAATATATATTTTTTATTTTATTATAATTAATAAAATATAAATAAACTTTTTTTTTTTTAATTATATATTTAATATAAAAAATTATATATTTTATAATATAAATTTAATTTTAATATAATTTTAATAAAACTTTTAATTTTTATATTATTTAAAAATTAATAATTTATAAAAAACTTAATTTTAAATAATTTTATTTTATTTTTAGTTTTTAAACAATTAAAATAATTTTAGCTTTTAAATATAGCTAGTTTTTTATTATTAAATAATTTAAAAAAAATTTTTTTTATTAAACTTTTTTATAAATATTTTAAATAAACTAATATTTAAAAAAAGATTATAAAAAAAATAAAAAATTAAAGTTTAAAAAAATAAAATTTAAACTAGAACTAAAACTATTTAAAATAAATAATATATTTAAAAATATATTAAAAAATATTATAGTAATATAAACTTATAATTTTATATTAGTTTTAATAGAACTTTTTTAATAAAAAAAAAATAAAGCGCTAATTTTTTGTTATATTTATTTTAGTATTTTTAAAAAATACTTATAATTTAATAATAAAAAATATATTTTAAAATATTAATTTTAAACTTTTTAATTTTATTATTTTATTTATTTTTTATTTTATTAGTTTATTTTTTAATATTTTAAACGTTATTTATATTAAAAAAACTAAAATATAAAAAATTAATTTTAATAAATTTAGAAAAAATAAAGTTTTATTTAATAATTAAGTTTATAAACTAATAAAAAAGCTAAATAAAAATAGCTAACTTTAATATATTATAAACTAATTAAAAAAATATACTAAAAAATTAATAAAAATATATTTTTATTTAATTAAAAAACTATTTAATAATATTATTAAAATAATTTATTATAATTTTAATTAAATAATTATTATTTATAAAATATTTTAAATATATATATATAAAACTCATAATAATATTAATAAGATTATTTTTATATAAACTTAAAAAAAAAATTTATAAAGTTTTTATAAATTTAAATATTTTTTATAAATTATTTGTTAATAAAATTATTAAATTAATATATAATACTAAAAAAACTTATAAAAATTATTAATAAATTTAATTTATAAATTTAACTAAATAAAAATCTAATTTAAATAATTAAAATAAATACTAATTATAAAAAAAAAAACTTATTAAAATAATAAAACTTGCTTTATTTATAAAAAAAAAATATATATATATATTAATTAACTATTTTAATCAAAAGTTTAAAGGTTTAAATATTTAACTAATAAAAAAAGTCTAGAATAAAAATAGTTTTAATAGTTTATTTAATTTAAAAAACAAATAAAACTAATAAAAATCTTTTTATTAGGTTTTTTATTTATTTTAACTAAAATATATAACTAAAATAAATAAATTATTTTTAAAATATTTATTTAATTATAAATTAATAATATTAAAATAAAAATTTTAGTTTTATATAATACGAAAGCTTATATTTTTTTAATAATTAGCTATAAATTTATATAATAAGATAAATAATAATTAAAAATAAAAATAGTTTGTTTAATTAAACTTTAAAAACTTTATAATTATTAAAATAAAATAATTAGCAAAATTTATAAATATTTAATATATATAATAAAAATTAATAATTAATAATTTAAAAATTAAAAATTAAAAATTATTAATTTTAGTTATAATATTATTATTAATATTAAGTAATTAATAAAATAAAATATTATAATAAAAACCTAAAAATAATAATTAATTTAGCTAAATAATTTATTTTTATTAGTTTAATTTTTACTAATAATTATAATTAAACTTTTTAATTATAAATAATAAAATATTAATTAATATAATTAAGCGTTAAAAAAATACTATTAAATATTAAAACTATTTTTTGAAAATAAAATAATTATTTTAAAAATAACTAAAACTAAAAAAATTTAAAAAAATTTAAAACTTTTAAACTTAAAATAAAAAAAGTCTATATAATAATTTTATAAAAAAAAAACTAAGTTATTATTAAAAAGATTATATAAAACTTTTAAAATTATTTTTATTAAAATAAATAAAAATAACTAGCCAAAAAAACCTGAAAAAGATTTATTATAATTAAAATTAAAATAACTAAAAATAATTATACTAAATTATTTAAAAAAAAATTAAAAAAAATTAATATTTTATAAAAAAAATAAATTTAAATTAATTAAATAGTATTTTAAAAAACTTTTAATAATAAATTAATTTTATTTTCAAAAAAAAACTACTTTAAATATATAAAATTAATATAAAACTTTTTGCTTTTTTAATTATTATATTTAAAAAAGTTTTTTTTTAAAAAAAAGTTTAAAATTTAATATAGTACTAAAACTTAATAATAAAAAATATATTTTTAGATTTTATTAATATTAAATATTTATATAATTTATTTTATTAAATAAAATATAAATTTAAATATTATTTTTATTTTATTTATATTTAAATTTAAATTAAAAAAAAATATATATATTTAAAACATTAAATTATATTAGTTTTAAATATTAGTAATATTATATTTAATTATTATAATATTATTTATTTTATAAAACTAAATATTATTAAAACTTTTTATTAATTATTATTAATTATAAAATTATAATAATTTTTTTTTAAACTTATAAAAAAATATTTTAATAAAACGTTTTATTATTTAGTTTAAAAATAAAACTTGTTTAATAGTAAATTTTTATTAATATATAAATTTAAAAACGTTTAAATAAATTTATAAATAAATTTATAAATATTTATATAAATAATATTTTAATTTATTTTAAAATTATAACATAATATTAAACTTATTATAAAAAAATAATTTATTGTTTATATCAAACTAAATTTTAAAAAAATATCAAAAACTTTTATTTTAATATATTTATTATTAATTATTTAAAAATAATTATAAAAACTAAAATAAAAATAAAAATTTATTTTGTTAAAATTTAAATAATTTTAAAAACATTAAATTAATTTGGTTATTTTTTAAGCTTTATAATTATATTTATATATTTATTTATTATATTAGCAAAATTACTATTTTTTTAAACTAATTATTAAAAAAAAAATCATTTATAATAGAACTAAAATAAAAATAAGTTTTTAAATATATAAAATATTTATTTTACCTTTTTTTAAGCCTAGCTAACCAATATAAATAAAAATAAATATTTTATATAATATAATAAAAAAATTTGTTTTAAAATAAGAATATTAATAAAATAAATTTATTTAATTTAAAACTATAAATTTTTAATAATAATATAAATTTTAAAATATTATTATTTAAAAGTTTTTAAAATTAAGTTTTTTATAATAATTAATTATTAAATTTTATTATATTTTTTAAATAAATATATTTTATTACTATAATAAATATATTAAGCTAATTTTTTATTAAACTTTAATATTATTTTTTAGTACTAACTAAAATAAAAAAATATAATAATTAATATTTTATTAAAAAAAAGAGTAAAGCTTTTTATAATTCAAACTAAAAAAACAAAAAAAAAAACAATAGTATTAATTTTTTTTTATAAAATATTAAATTTTATATTAATTATAGATTTTTTATTTAATATTTTTTTAAAAACTAACTTAGCAAACTTAATTAAATAAAAAAACTAGCTATAAAATCTAAAAAATAAAAATAAAAAATTATATATATTTCAAATTATTTTAAATAAAACTATTTTTTTTTAAATAATTTTAATTATTATATATTAAAATTAATATAAAATAAAATAAAAATATTAAAATAAAAATATTATTAGTTTTATTTAAAATATAATTATAAATAATATATATATAATTATTATAACTATAAAAAAAACAAAATATTATAAAATAAAACTTTTAGTTTATTTTATTTATTGTTTATATTAGCTATAATATAATAATATATAATAATAAAATTATAACTATATATAAATATTTATAAATAAATTTAGCTATTTAATTATAACTTTATTTAATAAAAAAATAAATATTATACAATTATTAATTATATAATATTATAAAAGTTTATATAAAATTTTTAGTATATTAAATATATAAATATTAAATAATATAAAATTATTTATTTTAAAATTTATAACAATAATTAATAGTTTTATAAATATTAAATATTATTTTAATAATATTTATTATTTTTAAAATTAAAAAATAATAAAAATAATTAATTAAAAACTAGATTAATAATTTTCTTTTTATTTTAATAAATATTAAAATAATTAAAATAATAATTTTTTTGTTTTAGATTTTATATATAATATTTTATAATATTTATTAATTAATATATTATTGCTAAAAATAATAATAAAAATTAAAATATAAAACTTTTTAATAATAAATATTAATAAAATAGTTATAAATTTTAATATTAAATAATAAATATTTAAATTAGTTTATTAAACCTAAAATATTTAAAAAATAATATATAATATAATAACTTTTATATAAAAACAATATAAGTTATAAATTAAAAAAAAATATTTAATAAATTTTAAAATAAAAAATAAAGTTTTTTTTAAAAAAAAAAGTTTAATTATATTTTTGATTTATTTAATTTATATGAAATAAAAAACTTGTTTTATATTAACTAATTATAAAAAATAAGCAATAACTTTTTATTTTAATAAATTTAGTCATTATTTTTAGCTAAAAATATTAATAATAAAACAAAATTTAAAATTAAACAAATTAAATAATTAAAAATATATAAAAAAAGCAAAAAATTATACTATTAGGTTGCTTAAAAAAGCTATAATTTTAATAATATTTAATATATAGCTTAAAATTTCAAAAATATACTTATTAAATTTAATTAATTTTATAAAACTTATAAAAAAATATTTAGATTTTTTCTAAAATTATAAAAATAATAATAAAGTAATATAATATAAAAAAACTATATAAACTTAATATTATTAATAATTTTAAATTAAAACTATATTTAAATCTTTAGTTTTAAAAAAAATAGTATAATAATTAGTATAGTTTTAGTAAAACTTGTAAAGATTCTAGACCTATATAGCAATAAAATAAAAAGTCTATATATAAACTAACCTATAACTTTGTAGCTATACATACAAAATCTATATTTATTTATTTTATAAATTTTTTTTTTTTTTTTTTTTTTTTTTTTTTTTTTTAGCTTAGAGTTTTTGTTTATAGTATTAATAAACAAACTATAAAAGCTTTATTCGACTAATTATAATAATAAACAAACTTACTTTAATTGCTTGTTTTATTTTTATTATTTAAAAAATAGTTAATAGTACTAAAAAAAATTAACTAATAATAAATCTATAATTATTAAATAAAATTATAGTACTAAATATATATTTATTATTTAATTAAAATAATATAATTAAAAATATAATTAATAAACTTTAGTTTATATTATTTGATATATTGAGTTTTTTTTTTAATTATTAGTATATTTTAAATATTATAATAAAATAATTATTATTAGCTCTTAAGGCTTTAAAAGATTAAATATAGTATCAATAAAATTTAAAAATTTATTTGTATTTATATAAAAATTTATAAACTGCCTATTTTTTATATATTATATTTTTATATAAGTTTATATTAATAATATAATTATTTTTAGTAATAATTTTAATATTTATATAAAATATATAAAGATAATAATAAATATTTTTAATAAAGTAAAAGTTTATATTAGCGTTTTGAAATTTTTTTATTTTTTTATTAGTATAGCTACTAGAATATAATATTAATAGCAAAAATATTACTAAAATAAATGATAAAATTAAAACATTTAAAAAACTAAAAATACTACATATTTTTAAAACTTTAAAAATATATATTAGAATAGCCGGTTAGCTATGCTATAAAATAACTTTGTTTAACTATAAGATTAAAGCATTATAATAAAAAAACTTATTTATTAAAAAGTCTAAGCTAGCAAAATAAAGCTTTATTTCTAAAGTTATTTTTAAACTAATAAAAAAAAAACAAAAAACTAAAAAATATTATAAAAATATATATATATATAATATATTATTTATTATTATAAAGTAGATAAACTTTTTTTAAAATAAATAAAATAATATATTAATATTAAGCTAAAATATTCTAATAATAAAAATTAAAGAAATTATATTTTTATTTAAGCTTATTAATAATATTAAAAAAATATATAAATTAAAAAAAAATAGTAGTAATAATTTAAGGATATAAAAAGCTATAAAAAATAATCTAGTTAAATATATAACTAATAAATATATTAATAAACTATATATTAATTAAAAAAATAGTAATATATATTTTATTATATATTATAGATTTAAATAAAGTTAACTTAAAACTTACTAATATAACTAATTTTTTTTTTTTTAATTTTAGTTTAAAATTTATTATATACTAAAAATACTAAACGTAATACTAAATATATTTTTCAAATTATTATAAAAGCTAAAAAAATAAAAAAAAGCTAAAGAAAATAAATTAAGTATGCTAAATAACATTCAAAAAAATAATGTTTATTAAGCATACTTTATTAAAAAAAACAAAATTATAATAAATCTTTTTATATTAACTCTAATAATTAGTAATAAGTTTAAAAAAAAATAACCCAAAGGTATAATAACAATATTAAATAGAGCTAAATAAAAAATATTTTATTTTAAAAAAAAAAAGAAGAAAAAAAAGCTAAACAGCCCTACTATTAAATTAACCAAATACTAAAAAAATATAATAGCTTTTTTTTTGCTTAATAACAATTTTTTTTTTAAATTAGCTATAATAAAAAATAATCTTTATATATTCTAAAAAACTATATTAAAAATATTTTTAAATTTATATATAATAAATATTATTACTTTAATATAAACTATATATTATATAACTTATAAAATATTTTTTTTAATAAATATTAAAATATATATTAGTTTATAACTTATTATATAATATATAAAAAAAACTAAATTAATACTAATTAAAATACTAGTTATTTTTTATTATATTATTATTATAAATTTTATTATAAATATATTACTAATAAAATCCAAAAAAAAATTTCAGAACATAAAAAAATATAACTATTTTAATATGTTAATAATTATATTATATAAAGCTAATAAAAGATTATTTTTAACATTAAAATATAAAAAATATAAAGCAAAAAACTAAATAAAAATGCTATTATAAATACTATACCTATATAATTGAAGATTATTAATAGTTAATATTAGTAATAAAAACCTAAAGGTTACTAGGAGAGTTTAAAAAAAAATCTATAATATATTAAATATTAAACTTTTTTTTTAATAGCTTATTATTTTTAAATAAATAAGCTTTTGAAAAAAAAACCTAAATTATTAAAATAATTATTAAGTTTTATATAACTACTAATTTAAATATTTTTTAAACTAAATTATTACTAGTACTATAATACTATTTAAATAATATATTATTATTAATAATTAAAAAGTTATTAAACTAACTAATACTAGAATTTTAGTTGCAATTTATTATAAATATTCTAAACTAAAAAAAAAATATTAAAAATAAAACATATTTAAAAAGCTAAATATTTAGTTAATATAACTAATATAATTATTAAAAAAAATATAATAATAAATATACTTTAATAATTTCTAATAAAAATAATATAATTTATTTTAGATTATATAAAAATTATTATTTATTTAATAAACTTAAATAAAAATAATTACTAATAAAAATAGAACCTTTTAAAATTATTAAAAAAATAAAGCTACTATTATAAAAATTTGATTTTTTTAGTAATTAATATATTTATTTTATAATTTTAGTGATATAGCTTTATAAACCTAAATAAAAAAAACCTTTTTAATAAAAAATTTTTTTTACTAGGCCTAGTTATTATTAAAAAAACTGAAAATTATTAAAAATTTAAAAAAAGTTACTTAAAAAAAATCTAATTTTTAAATAATAAACTTTTAATTAAATATACTATTAAAAAAAAATTGATAAATATAATTAAAACTTTAATAAAAAAAACTAAAACTAATAGTGCTTAACTTAATTAATAAATATAAAACTAATAATATTATTAATTAAGCAAAAAAATATAAAAAGTGCAATATTACTTATATAAAAAAAAACAACTTATTAAAATAACTAAACTAAAAAACAAAATAAAAAAAAATATATAAAGCAAAAAATATATTATATTTATTTTAAAAAAACTTTTATTTTTTAAAAATTATAAACTAACTATATATATTAATAAAAAATATATTATATTTATTATAACTATTTTATTTTTTACAAATTTATATTAAAAATAATAAATATATAGCTATAAACAAAATATATACTAATAAGCTTAGCTACTATAATAATAATAATAAAACTACTATAAAAATAATATATAAATAACTAAAAAAAAAAATTATACTACTATAGCTATTTATTATAAAATAAATAGTAATATTTTTTTTATATATTTAAAAATACTTTTTTAAATAATAAAGCATACTTATTATTAAAAATATTTATTATAAACTAATATAGCTATACTAAAAAAATAAAATATAAAGTTATATATTAATTTATTTATATAAATAGGCTTTATTTTTTTTATTTTTTTTATTGCTTTTCTTTTTTTATAAAATTTAAAAAAGTTTATTTTGTTATATTTAGTATTAGATCTACAAAAGTACTAATTATTATAGCAACTATATTAAATTTAATAGATTAGCTATTAGCCTAGAATTAGCTTTAATATAACAATAATACTACTTTTTTATTTAATAGCTATAACAAAAAAAATATTATATTTAATAAAACAATATAAATCTTATAACTATTAATAAATATAATATTTTTATTAATTAAAGATTTAATATGTTTACTATTTAAAATACTAATATAAACTTTAATAATAATAATAATAATAATAATAAAAAATAAGTTATATTTATTATAATATATAATAATACTAAAAATAAATATATAATTATTAGTTTTAGTTAAAATAATAACAAAAATAATGAAAATACTAAAAAAACTACTAAATTTATTAACTTACTATAAATAACTAAAAAAAAAATTTCCTATAGCTAAAAAAGCTACTAAACATAATACTATTTCTATTAAAAATAGCACTTAAAAAAATACTATATTAAAAAAAGTCTATTAAAATAACAAAAATAATAAAAATACTAAAAGCAATAAATTAAACATTAAAAGCAAAAAATAGCTAATTATTATGATTAAATTGTTTAAAAATAATAATAATAATAATAATAATAATAAAAACAATAATAATATTTTTAATTATTTGTTTAATTTTAATAAAAATAAGTTTTATATGGTATTATATAGCTATAAAAAATAAACATTATATAATAATAATAATTTAAAAAGCAATATTTATAATAAAAAAAAACTAAAAGTAATAACTAATAAAGCATTTATAATAGGTCTAATAGCAGCCCAGCAATATTTAAAAAACTATATAATAAAACAAATAATTTTAATAAAATTATTGTTTATTTTAATAATAAAATAAACAAGTTTAACTTTTTTTATAATTTAATTATTAAAAAGCTTACTAAACTATTTAATAAAAATAACCAAAAAATTTTTATAGCTAATAGTTTTATATAAAGCTTTAAAACTAAAAATTAAAAAAAAAATATAAAAGTTTTTATTTTTTAATAAAGCTAATATTTTAGTTTTTAAGTTTATATTTTTAAATAATAGCTTTAACCTAATAATTATAAAATAACTAGTAAAGCTTAACTAAATGAATTTAATATAAATTAAGTTTAACTATAAAAAAGCTATAAATAATTCTAATAAATTTATTATTTAACTTGATATTTATTTAAAAAAAATATTATAAAAAAATTAATTTAAATATTATATAAAATAAACTTCATAACTTAAAAGTTTAACTTAATAATTATTAAATCAAATTTAAATAATAAAATAAACTATTGCTAAGCTAGCTACTTAAATTAATAAGCTTAACTTAAATAATAATAAAATAACTAAAAAAGTTAATATTATTAAATTTTAACTATAAAAAGCTATATATACTACTAAAACATATAAAAAAAATACTAAAAATTGTTACGGGCAAGGCTAGCCTTAAGAGCCTTGCCGATTAATAGAAGTTCCGGACCTCCGCCAGAACTTACAGAACTCCTTACGGAAATACGTTAGAGAAGTGCGTCGGAACTCCCCGTTAGCAGTACGTTAATAGCTATATAGCCATAAAAACTCTGCTCTTGCAAAGTTTTTTTTTTTTTTTTTTTTCCCTAAATTAGTTAATATATAAAAAGATTATCTTAATATTAACAAGTATAAATTTAGAATAACTATAATAAAGTATTTAGGATTTATTATTAAAGCAAAAGTAGGAATATAAATAGACCCCCAAAAAGTAAGAGCTATCCGCAAATAAAAAGCTCCCAAATTGCTTAAAAACATAAAAAGCTTTTTAAGCTTTATAAACTTTTATAAGCAATTTATACCGAAGTATGTTAATATTATAGTACTGCTTATAGCTTTAACTAAAAAAAAGACTTTATTTCGTTAAAAGAATATAAAAAATATTGCTTTTGAATAACTTAAGTTATTTTTTATATTAGAACTAGTTTTTATTTAATTTAATTTAAACAAGCTTATAGTACTAAAAATAAAGTGCTTTAAAATAGCTTATAGTAATTACTTATTTTAATATAACAAGTATAAACTTTTTTGCTTAGTAATATATTTTTTATAAAAACTTTTATTTATAAAAAATAATTATAAAATTTATAATAAAAAGTTTTTAATAATTATAAACTATATTAATATATATAGTAATAAACTATAAAGCTTTAAAAAAATATTTTTAGTATTTTTAAACTATAAAAACTTAAAATATTTTATAATTTTAAAAAAGTTTTTAAAAAAATAAGTTAAATAGGCCAAATTTTTAGCTAACTTTAGGTTTATGCTTATTTATAAAGCAGAAATAAATAATACCTAGCTAAACGCCCTATTATAAAAAAAAAAAAACTTGTTTTTAAAAACAAACAAACAATTTATTAAAAAAAAATTTGCGCTATTTTGCTAAAAATAAATAATTCTTAAGCTATATAATAATATAAAAATAAACTTATTAAAATTTTAAAAAAATAAACTATTTTTAAAACATTACATTTTTATATATAAAAACTTTTAATAAGTTTAAAATATTATACTAAATTAAGTTTTTAGTTACTAGTTAATAATTAAAACTATAAAAAATAATAAATAAAAGTTTTTACTAAACATAAAAATAAATAAAAAGATTTTAAATATTAATATTTTAAAATATAAAATTAGAACAAATAATATTTTAAAATATAAAATTAGAACAAATAATATTTTATAATATTAAAGTTATATATAAATACTAAATTAAAAGCTATTTTAAACCAGCTTAATCTAGAACTATTATAATTTAATACAGGTAAAATATTTTAAAAAAAATAAAACTATAGTAATATTAGCTAGGAATTATTTTTAGCTAAATATATACTAAATAGTATGCTGCTTTGTTAATAATTATAATATATATAATAAAAAAAACTATTTAAAAATATAAAAAATAAAGCTTTTTTAAGCTATTTCTAGTTCTAAAACAGTTCTAAAGCAAGCTATCTATAAATTTTATAATAAATTTTCTTACAATAAAAAATAATAACTTATTTTTTATTATAATAATTACTAATAAATTAAACAAAATTGTTATTATTAAATCTATATAATTAATAAATATAAAAATATATATTAAACAATTTATATACTACTTTTAACACTTTTATAGATTTTTAAAAGTAATTATTAGCAATAAAAAAACAAATTAAATAAAAAGCTTTTAGTAATATTTTTATAAACTAGTTAAAATAAAACAAAAATTAAATATTGCTTATTATCTTAAAATAAATAGTGCTATAAAAAAAGCTAACTAAAAAGTTTTAGTTTATTTTTATATATTTATTACTTATATATAACTAGATTAAAAAGTATTACTACTAAGCATAATATTAATAATTAATAATAAAAACTTTTTTATAATAAAGCTAAACTTATTTTTTGCTTAATATAAATATTATATAAACTTAATTAAATTAATAATTTTTTTGCTTATATTAACTAAAAAACTAAAAATATTAGCTAAAATATTTGTTTAATAATTAAAAAATACTTAAAAGTTTGCTTAAACTATTATAGCTATAGTATAATAATATATAAAAAAAATAGCTAATAATAAATATAGTTCTATAAATTACTTTAAAAAAAAAGATTAAATATAGCTAAACTTAAAAAATATTACTATAAATTAACTTTTTTAAAAACTAGTATAGCTCTACTTTAAATATAAAATAACTAAAGTTATAAGCTTTTATATAATAAAACTAAACGTTTTTAAAAAAATATATAACTATTTTTATATTAATTTTTTATAATAAATAATTATAAACTTTTTTTTATTATAGGTTTCACCTAAATATATAACTATTAGTAGTACTATTTAAAAATAATAAATTTTAAATAAAAAATATTTTATAAACAAAAAATAAACAAAAAAAAAGCCAAAGTAAGCCTATTTCCTACAAAATCAGAATTAAATAGGCTAGTTATTAGTAACCTATATAAAAACTTTTTAATAATTTTGTTAATATTATAGCTTTAAAACAATTTAAAACTAAATATAGAAATACTTATATATATAAAAGCCCTATTATTAAAAAAAAAGCTAACAAAAATAAACTAGCCAGTAAACTAGTATAGTTTGTGTTATAATTAAAAATTATTAATTCTTTTTTTATTACTAATATTATAGGTTATTATAAGCTAAAAAATAAAGATCAAACATATAAAAAACAAAAAAAAAACCTACTAAAAACATTTATATTAATTTTTAGCTTAGCTACGTTATAAAACTAATATTAAGTAATTATAAAGCTACTAAACTTTTATATTATTTTTATTTTTATTACTAGCTTTATTTATTCTATTAAAATATAGCTATTTATAAACAAAACTTAAAGCACTATTAGATTATTTTTTAATAAATATATAAATAAAAAAACTAAGCTTATTAATAAACGTTAAACTACTAAAGCTTAAAAGCAAATATTTTATATAAATATTTATTATATATTTAATAATATTTAAATAATTATTAATAGTTATAAAACTATTAATATGTTTTATATTTAAAATATAATATTTAATACTTATTATATTATATTTAATAGTTATAGTTATATATTTAAAAACTGCTTAAATATATTTAATTATTTATTTAATGCTTATTAGTAAACAAATAGCTATAACTAAACAAAAAAATAGCTAATATATTTAAAAAAAAAAGTTTTAATACTAAAAAGAATTAATAACTAATTTATATTTAATATATAAATTAAAAATAGCTTACTAAATAACTATTTTTAAAATTACTAGTTTTTTATTTTTTAATATTTATTATTATAAATTAATAAATATTAAACTATTTATAAATAAATAAAAAACGTTTAATTAATAGTGTTTTAATAATTATAAATATAAACATTATTAAATAAATATTTAAATATAATAATTATTTTAAATATATAAACTAATTATATATAAATAAAAAAGTTAACAATTATAAGCAGCAAAAAAACAATAAGCAAATAATTAACTTATAGTATTATATAAATAACTAAAGTTTTTATTTAGACTAATATAATATTTATATTATTTATTAATTTCTAAATAATAAATTAGTAAAACATAAGCATATATTAAACTTAAAAATAATTAATTTTATATATTTATATAAAAATAATAAAAATATTTTATAAACTAGCTAATATATTAAACTATTTATTAATAAGTAAAAAATAAATAAAAAACAATATTTTGTTTATTTTAAAATATAAAAATATATAAATATTAAATATATTATAAATAGAAATTATATGCTTATTTTAAAACAAAAATAATATATTTATAGTTAGTAAGTAATAAAAAAACAAAAAAACAAAAAAATAAAAACTAGGCTAGCTACTAAACATATATAAGCTGCTCTATATTAAACAAATAATAAAAATAAACATATAACAAGTATACTATTTTTTGTAATAAAACAAAAAAGAAATATTTAATTGAAAGAAAAAAGGGCTATTTATTAATTAATATTATTACTAAAAAAAAAAAAAAAAAGTTAAAAAAACTAAAAAAGTTTATATAAACTTAGCTAAAGCAATAAGCAGTAGTAATAAATAGGTTAGTATATACTAGTAATATATTAGCTAAATAACTATATATATTATTTAAAAAAACATATATTATTTAAAAAAAGCATATTTTTTTTGCTTGTTAGCTACTGCTTATATGCTATATATTACTTATTTTGTAGCCCCTGAACCAGAAAAAAAAAATAATATTATAAGTAAGGCTAGTTTTAAAAGCTTTGCTAATTAATAGAAATTCTAGACTTCTGCTAGAACTTATAAAACTTTTTACAGAAATATATTAAAAAAGTACGTTGGAACTCCGTGTTAGTAGTACATTAATAGCTATATAGCTATAAAGATTCTATTCTTGCAAAGTTTTCTTTTTTTTTTTCTTTTCTTAAGTTAGTTAATAAATAGTATTTCCTGGCTATTCGGCTAAATCTTTTTATAAAAATATTTTTAAACAAGTAATAAAAATATTTAATAATTATAAAAATATTTTTAATAAAAAAAATAAAGCTTTTTTAAATTAAACAAAATTATAAAAATAATAAAAAAATATAAAAACTAAAAAAATATAAAAAAATAAGTACTATATATTATATAACAAAAAGAATTAAAAATATGAAATTATAAAAAATATTTATAACCTAGGATAAATACTTTTATTTAAAAAAAAAGGCATTTAATAGGCATAACTATAAATATATTAGCTATAGCTATAAATATATTTATTATATCTATAAATAGGTAAATGTTTTTATAACCTTATATTTTATATAATAATTATTATTTTTAACAAGTGATTGAATTGCTATAATAACTATTTATTATAGCAATTTAATTACTTGTTAAGAATAATAATTATTATATAAAATATAAATAAATATTTTTTTTTAAGTATAAAATTATAAAAATATTTATCTATTTATAAATATAGTGGATATATTTATAGTTATACCTATTAGTTTAAATATTTTTTTTTAAAAAATATTTTATATTTTAATAAAAAATTATAAAGTATTTAAGTTTTATTATTAATTAATAATTTATATTTGTTTTTTATATTTTTGTATTAGTTATATTAGTAAATATTATTTTTAATTTGGTTATTTTTACTAAAAAGAAAATATATACAATATTAATAAGTAAAATTACTTAACTAAACTAGGATTAAAAAACCTTTAATATTTTTAATTGCTTTTTTAATAAAAATAAAAAACTAGGTTTTATATAAAAGCTAGTACTTAAAAAGTAGTAATTAAATAATATTTTTAATAATACTTATACTAAAATAAAATAAAAAGTTTATAAAGCTATAGTTAGCAAAAAACTAAACAATTATTTTTATAAGCAAGAACTTTAAACTTTAAAAAGTTATATTTATTAATAATTAAGTATTAAAAAAACTAATAATTATATTAATAAAAAAGTCTAGATTTATTTAATAATAATAAAAAATTATTATTATATATTAAAATTTAATACATATAACTAATATTAACTTATAAGTAATTAAAATGCTTTATAATATAATTTAATTTATTATTATTATTTAATAACACTTAAATATAATTTAAAAATAAAGTTTTATTATATTAAAACAGCTATTTATAATAATTTATATAAGCTTTTTAATAATAAAACTATTAAAAATTAAACATTTTAAGCCTAATATATTAAATGAACCTAGCAAAAATTATGCAATTTTTTATAAAAATAAAACAAAATAAAAAACAAGTTTATTATAATAGCTATAAAAAATAGACTTTTTTATAAAAAAACATATTATAATAATAGTTTTAATAATTATTAAAAAAAAATATAACTATTAAATAAGCTATATATAATATATTATATATAAAACAAATAAATAATATATATAAACAGAATATAATCTATTATATACTATATTATTTATAAAAAAAGAAAAAAAATATTTATATAAAGCATGAGTTTTTTATATTTATGTAAAAGCTTATGCTATTATACGAGCTAACATAATAAAAAGAAGTAAAGTCTTTTTTGTCCGGCCGAGGTTCGGCTAACATTTATATAAAAGCCGAGCGTGAACTTGCACTCCGTGCAAGTTGTATAATAAGGTTGTAACTAATACTAGTTATTCTAACAATAGCAAAATATAAAGCAATTTTATTAGTATTTATAAAAGCTCTAATTAAAAAATAAAGTATTTAATTAAACTTAATAAATATTTAGCTTTTTATATATAAATATTATATAAAAGATAGTATATAAAAAACTTATTAAAACTTATATTATAAAAACTTTTAAATATAACAAAACTTAAAAAGATATTAAAACTTTATAACTATTAATATAATTATAAAATTTATTATTATTTAAACTATAAAAACTTATCTTAAAACTAGTAATAAAACAAATTATTAATAAATATTTAAAAAGGTTTAAAAAAAAACAGCTAGTATTAACAAAAAAAATTAATAATAATTACATTAAAAATTAAATATTATGCTTAAAATAGCAAAAGAAAAAAAGAAAAAGCAATTAATACTAATTAGTTCTAGCAAAATTAGCCGAACTATAAAAATAAAAATGCTTTATAATAATAAAACTTTAATTAAAAATATTAAAATTCTAGAACACTTTATTATAAATAGAATTAATTATAGCAAATTAAATTATTATTAATAAGTTATAAAAAATAAAACAACTAAACTAACTAAAAACAAAACAATAGCTATTTTAAAATATATTAATAAAATAGTTAGTATAATATTAGGTTTAATAACTAATATATAGTTAAGTTTAATAACTAAAATAAAAAAAACTAACAAAAGTAATAAATATATTATTAATATTTTAAGGAATAAAAACTAAACATAAATAGATTATAAGGTTACTATAATAAAAAAGTTGTTTAAAACACAAATTTTAATAATAATAATAAAACTAAAAACCTAACTATAAAAAATATATTTATTTTAATAAAACAAAGCAAAAATAACTAATAAAATATATATAACTATTAAATATAACAAAACAAATAGTTACTAAATATATAACTAAAATGCTATATTAAAAAATAAAAATATACTAATAAACTTAAATATAATATTAAAAATTTATATAAAGTATAAAATTATATTTTATTTAATAAAAATAATAAAAAACTATACTAAAAATATTTATATAAAACAAGCTAAACTAAGCAAAAAAACATTAAATAAATAAAGTTTATATTAATAATATTAATTATACTAAAATTAATTAAATCAAAAATTAATATTTAATTAAAACAAATTATTAAAGCAAACCTAAAACTATTATTTAAAAAGAAAATTAAAAAAAAAACTATATATTTTTAAATTCTTATTTAGAACAATATTAAAAGCCCTAAAATTAAAGTTTGTTTTAATATAAAATATTTTAGTATATTAGTAAACAAAAGTTTTATTAAAGATTTTGTAAAAAACCTAAAATTTTAATATATTAATTTTATATTTATTAATAAAATAAAAGTATAGTTAGTAATTATTTGAACTATAAATTTTAATATATATATTAAAAGATATATTAAAAAAAATATTGTATTTAAATACTTTATAGTAATAATAAATATAATTAATAATTTAAAAATAAAAATATTAATTAGAATGAAATTTATATTAAAATATAAAATTAAAATTAATTTTATAAAAAATATATATGTTTTTAAATTAATACAAGAATTTAAAATATAAAATAAAACAAAAACTAAATTACTTTTAATAGCACTAATGTAAAAAGTAGTAGTAATATATATAATAGTTATACCTGCTATAATAATAATATTTATAAATATAAGGTTTATTAACTTGCTAATACTTATTAATAAAAAAGCAAAATAGCAAAACTATACTACTTTAAAAAAAACAAAATATAGCTTATAATATAACACTAAACAAATATTTACTAAAAAAGGTTATAGTTTATAACCTATATATCTAGCCAATTATAATATAAAAAAATAAAAAACTAAAACCTATTTTTAAATCCTAAAAAAACAAAATTATTTAGGTTATTAATTAAGTAGATATTATAAACTGCTAAAAAAATAATATAAGCTAAAAGAACTAAACTAAAATAGTAATATATTTAAACAAAAAAAAAGTTTAAAAAGTATATATATTTTTTTATAAAAAAAAGCATACTATCTTATAAAATAATAAAACTAATAAATATACTTATAATTAGATTGATAGCTAGAGTAGCTATGATAATAAATAATATACTACAAACAAAGAAAATCTATAAATTATTTAATAAATATAATATTTTTTGCAATACAAATATTATATTTATGCTAAATAATTAAAAAATATAAATAGACCTAATAAATAAATAGCAAAATTAACTTAAAACTATTAAAGTATACCTATTAAATATTAAATATATATTTATTATTTACCTAAAATAATATAATTAAAAATATAGTTAGTAAACATTAGTTTATATTACTTAATATATTAAGCTTTTTTTTTTAACTACTACTATACTTTAAATATTGCAATAAAATAATTATTATTAGCTTTTAGAACATTAAAAAATTAAACACAATATAAATAAAATTTAAAAGCTTATTAATATTTATATAAAAATTTATAAGGTACTTATTTTTTATGTATTATATTTTTATATGAGCTTATATTAATAATATAATTATTTTTAGCAATAATTTTAATACTTATATAAAATATATAAAAATAATAATAAATATTTTTAATAAAACAAAAGTTTATATTAACGCTTTAAATCTTTTGTTATTTTTTTATTAATATAACTATTAAAATATAATATTAATAGCAAAAGTATTACTAAAATCAATAATAAAATAAAAACATTTAAAAAACTAAAAATATATATTAAAATAGCTAGTTAGCTATGCTGCAAAATAGTTTAGTTTAATTATAAAATTAAAGCATTGCAATAAAAAAAACCAATTTGCTAGCCGAAACAAAAAAAAAAACTTATTTATTAGAAAGTCTAAACTAGTAAAATAAAGCTTTATTTTTAAAGTTACTTTTAAATTAACAAAAAAAAAACTAAAAAGTAAAAAGCGTTATAAAAACATTTATATATATAATATATTATTTATTACTATAAACTGAATAAGCTTTTCTTTTTAATAAATACTTATAAAAGAACTTATAAATTAATAGTATATTAATATTAAACTAAAATATTTTAGTAATAAAAATTAAACTAATTATATTCCTATTTAAACTTACTAGCAATATTAAAAAAAAATATAAATTAATAAAGAAATTAGTAGTAGTAATTTAAGCATATAAAAAGCTATAAAAAATAATAATATATTTTATTATATATTATAAATTTAAATAAAATTAACTTAAAACTTACTAATATAACTAATTATTTTTTTTAATTTTAGCTTAAAATTTACTATATAATAAAAACGTAAAACATACTATTAAATATACTTTTTAAATTACTACAAAAGCTAAAAAAATATAAAAAAGCTAAAAAAAACAAATCAAATATACTAAATAATATTTAAAAAAAAATAACGTTTATTAAGTATACTTTGATAAAAAAAAAAGTTGTAATAAACTTTTTTATATTAACCTTAATAATTAATAATAAATTTAAAAAAAAATAACCTAAAAGTATAATAGTAATACTAGGTATAGCTAAATAAGAGATATTTTATTTTAAAAAAAACCCCAAAAAAAACCAAAAAGAAATAGCAAGCCAAATAGCCCTACTACTAAACTAACCAAATACTAAAAAGCACAATAGCTTTTTTTTTATTTGATAATAATTTTTTTTTTATATTAGCTATGACAAAAAATAATCTTTATATATTTTAAAAAAACTATATTAAAAATATTTTTAAATTTATATAAAATAAATATTACTATTTTAATATAAAATATATACTATATAACTTATAAAATATATATTAGTTTATAACTTATTATATAATATATAAAAAAACCTAAATTAATAAATAACTATTATTAAAAAAATAATATTAATTATATTATTAGTTATTTTTTTATATTATTACTATAAAGTTTATTATAAATATTACTAAGAAAATCTATAAATTCTTTTTAAAACATAAAAAAATATAACTACTTTAATATATTAGCAACTATATTATATAAACTAACAAAAAATTCCTTTAATGTTAAATATAAAAAATATATAATAAAAAACTAAACAAAAATACTATTATAATATTATACCTATATAATTAAAGATTATTAGTAGCTATTATTAATAATAAAACCTAAAGTTTATTAGTAAAATTCAGAAAAAATCTATAATGTATTAAATATTAAACTTTTTTAATAGTTTATTATTTTTAAACAAATAGCTTTTAAAAAAACCCCAAATTATTAAAATAACTTTTAGGTTTTATATAATTACTAATCTAAATATTTTTTAAACTAAATTATTACTAGTACTATAATACTACCTAAATAATATATTATTAGTAGTAATTAAAAAGTTACTAAACTAACTAGTATTAAAATTTTAGCTACAATTTATTATAAATATCCTAAACTAAAAAACCACTAAAGCTAATAATAAAACAATAAAATATAAAAACAGAACCTATTAAAAAAGCTAAATATTTAGTTCATTAGCTATATAATTACTAAAAGAAATATAATAAATATACTTTAATAACTTTTAATAAAAGCAATACAATTTATATTTAAATTATATAAAAATTATTATTTATTTAGCAAACTTAAATAACAATAATTATTATAAAATAAAACTTTTTAAATTATTAAAAAAATATAACTACTAGTATAAAAACTTAACTTTTTTAGTAGTTAATATATTTATTTTATAATCTTAGTTATATAATTTTATAAACTTAACAAAAAAAAAACCTTTTTTATTAAGCTTAGTTATTATTAAAAAACTAAAACTATGAAAAATTAAAGAAATTACTTAAAAAAAAATCTAATTTTTAAATAGCAAACTTTTAGTTAAGTATATTATTA
>JAJNNX010000095.1:0-54593 GCA_023159155.1 Ustulina deusta | reverse complement strand
TAACAATAAAACTACTACTAAAAATTTTATATTTGCTAACTTATAATTTAAAAATTTTAAAATAAATATAATAAATAAAACTTTTAAAAACTAGATTTATTATTATTATATAAGCTTTATAGCTAACTATTATAATATAGCTTAGCTTTTTATAATTTTTTTTGCTAAGCTAAAAAAAAGCTTTTAAAATAAATAATATATTAAGTTGTTTTATGTTTTTTAATTAAAATATTTTAATAAAATTAGTAATAAAAATACTTTTTGTTTATTAAAAAATATAACTATTAAACATTATAATAAACTAATTATATTTTAATTTTTTAAAGCAGAAAGCTTTAGTAAGCGGTTTATATTGTTTATATTAACTAGCTATAATAAAAAGCTTAACTAAACTAAAGCTTTTTATAAAAAAGTTAAAAACTGCTATAAGTAACTAAAATATAAACTTAAAAAAAAAAATAGATTTAGCTCAAAATTTAAAAAACTAGTTATACTACTGGAATACTAACTATAAAACTAATTTTAAATATTATTTTAATACTAAAAGCCTAGCCTACTTATTTATATATATCCTATGTTGCATTTGTTACTGCTGCTATTATAAATAGCAAAAAAAACTAAAAGAAAATACTTACTAATCTTAGTATAACTTTAGAAATAAAATCAAAAAATAAATTTTAGATAGTATATATAATAAAAGCTTTTTTATTATATATTATATTAATAATCTAGTTTTAAAACATTTAATATTATTAATAAAGCTTTAAATAAAAATATTAATATTATTTAAATTAATATTAAAACTTTTTTATTTTTGTATTATTACTATTTTATAACTAAATAAATTAATTTAATTGTTTATATAATTATTAAAACTAACTAATAAAATAATTTTATTCTTATTAAAATATTTATTAATTTTTAATAGCAAAGTAATAATGTTTATTTATTTTAACTATATTAAAAAGATTACTAATAGATAGAAATATTTTGGCTAGCAACTTAGGAATAAAAAAATATTCTAAAAATTAGTTAATACTAGCCCTACTTTGTAATATTTTTATATTTTTATAATTATAGCTATAATTTTACTTAAAAAATTTTAAACATAGTATAAACTATAACTAGACTATTTATAAAGCAAATTTAGTACTTTAACCCTAATTATCTTAACTACCCTCTTTTTGCTATATTTTTTTCTAATTAACTAATACTACTATTATGTTATAACAAAATTTTATATTTATATCTATATTTTAAAAATATATTTTTAAAGCAAAATGTATTATAATAGTTATAATAATAAAAATAAAATAAAAATAAACTTAAGTATTTCTTAAATATTTTTAATAGTTATAAAATTACTTTTTAAAATCTTATTTTAAAAAAAAATAAAATTAGTACTAATAAAAAAGCAATAATATAAATAATTACTTATATTAAAATATTACTATATAGCAGTAGCCCAGAAAAAGACAGCTAACAAAAAGCTATTTTTATTAACTATTTATTTTTACTTCTACTAGGTTATAATAACTAAAATAATCAACTATTATAATAAAAACAGCTTAATAAAAAACAAAAACTAATATTAAAACATTATTTTGCTAGCAATTAAAAAATTTATTATAATAATAAACAATAAAAAAAAATATTTAGTAAATTATAAAACGTAGCTTTTTAATATTAATATAGTTTTAAGCGCTATTTTTTAAGTTTAGCTTTAAAAAAATAAATTCTAATAATTATTATTTATTATAATATACTAATTATAAATATATTAACTATAATTATAAATAGTTAACTTATTTAGTTTTAATATATATTTTATATTATTATTAATTAAATAATTAAATTAAACACCTAATATACGGGCTATCCCTATATACTAAAAGAGCTAAAGACTTTAAAACCTCTAATAAATAATTAGCTAAGATTATAACCAAATTCCAAGCCCTTTAGTCCATATAAAAAAAATAGCCCTTGTTACGCTCTGTTCCTATTAAAAAACATAAATATTTATATAATTTATTTTTTTTAAAAAAAGTTTATAAATAAACTATAAACTTAAACATTTTTTTTATTTTTTTTATATTTAAATTTAAATTAATTAAATATAAATTTATAATTAATTATTATTTTAAAAATTATATTATTTTTTTAAACTTATAAAAAATATTTAAATAAAAGATTTTAAATAAATTTATTTATAATTAGATTAAAATCCCCAAAAAAATCTAAATATATAAAATTATTAATATATAAAATATTGATATTATTTTTTAGTACTAATTAAAAAAAAAATTAATGCATATTTTATTAGAAAAAATAGCAAAGTTTTTATAATAAAAAAAAAAAAAACCAATAATAATAATATTAGTTTTTTTTAATAAAATATTAATTTTTATATTAATTTATTATTTTTTATTTAATATGTTTTAAAAAACTAATTTTATAAAATTAATTAATTTAAAAAACTAGTTATAAAAACTTTAAAATAAAAATAAAAAGCTATATATATTTAAAATTATTTTAAATAAAACTATTTTCTTTATAGAATTTTAATTTAAAAAATTTATATATTTTTAATTATTATATATTAAAATTAATCAAAAATATAATTATAAAAAAACAAAATAGTATAAAATAAAATTACTAGTTTTTTATTATGATTATTTATATTATTTATAATATAATAATATATAATAATAAATAATAAAACTATAATTATATATAAATATTTATAAATAAATTTAGCTTTTTAATTATAATTTTATTTAATAAAAAAATAAATATTATAAAAGTTTATAAAACTTTTTTAATATATTAAATATATAAATATTAAATAATATAAAATTATTTATTTTTAAGTTTATAATAATAATTAATAATTTTATAAATAATAAGTATTACTTTAGTTATTAAATAAGCTATATATAATATATTATATATAAAACAAATAAATAATATATATAAATAAAATATAATCTATTATATATTGCAGCAGGGCTGGTGCTAGCGGCCCGCTGGCAGCTGCGAATGTGGCTGTACGTCAATTGTTAGCCGTATTCGGGCCGCCCGCGGCCCGAATCGGCTGATCTTCGGCTGCATTTAGGGGTTCGAATAGCTATAAAAGCCTTCGAACTTCTCAGAGCAACACTTACTTCACACGTATAGCAATTCATACCAGTTTTTTAGTAGCAGGCGCTCTAGTTTGTTTTTGTTGTTTTTAGTTGTTTTAGTGTCGAGTTGCCCCGTCCTTCTTCAATATTATATTATTTATAAAAAATTTTTTATTTATATAAAGCTTATATTATTATATAAACTAATATTGCAGCAGGGCTAGTGCTAGTGGCCCGCTAGCAGCTGCGAATGTGGCTGTACATTAATTGTTAGCCGTATTCGGGCCGCCCGCGGCCCGAATCGGCTGATCTTCGGCTGCATTCAGGGGTTTGAATAGCTATAAAAGCCTTCAAACTTCTTAAAGCAACACTTATTTTAGATATATAGTATTTATACTAGTTTTTTAGTAGTAAGCGCTCTAGTTTATTTTTGTTATTTTTTAGTTGTTTTTAGTGTTAAGTTGCTTTGTTTTTTTTTAATAGTATTTTTAATAAAGCTATAATAAAGCAGTTTTTTATATAAATTTATATATAATAATATTTGCAAACGTTTATTGCTTTTTAGAGCGCAACTTATAATTAAAAACCAATACTTAACATTTTTCTATATAAATTTATATATAAATATATTTATAATATATTAATAAACTTAATGCTAGTTTTATATAAAAACTAACCTAACTAATTTAACTAGCTAACTTAGCTAATCTATAAATAGCTAATTCTTTATATAAATATACTTATAAGCAGCTTTTTATATAAATCTATATATAAGTTTGCTTATAGCTATATATTTTCTAAGGAAGCCTAGTTTGTTAGTTATATATAGCCTAGTTTAACTAACTAAACTAATTGCTATACTATTAATTAGCTTTGCTACTAAATATATAATTAATTGTTAAATCTTTTGCTAAAATATACTTATAAACAATTTGTTATATAATTTTATATATAAACTTATTTGTAGCTATTTAAATCTAGGAAAACTTTTAAGTAGCTATTTTAGTTGCTTAGCTAAGCTAAATATATGTTAATTAGCTAATTTAGCTTAGTTTATATTAATTAGTTAGTTTATATGTTTATATATATATTTAAGCAATCCGCCATATAAATTTATATATAAACGCGTTTTTATTTATATACTATATATTATATATATAATGTACTAATTAATTAATTGTTTTTATTTTTTAAGCTTTATTAGATTAGCTAGTTATATATATATTAATTAGCTTAATTAGCTTCTTGCTTTGTTAGCTAGCTATTATATTGTTTAATTAATTAATTACTAGTTATTTTACAAGTTCTTTATTTAAATATATTTATAAGCCAAGTTTTATATAAATTACTATACCAACTACCTTATAAATATATAGCTTTTAAAAAAACCTTTGTTTTAATCTATAATTAGCCTATTGCTAACTATATATATTGATTAGCTAAGTTGCTTTGTTAGTTAGTTATATATATTGCTATTATATTAATTAATTAAGTCTATATTTAAATATTATATAACCCTATTTATATTTATATTGCTTATAAAAAGCTGTTTTTTTAAGCTTTTTATTTAATTAGCGTTTTATTAATAGTTAGCTAGATCTTTTATTAAAAATAATCTTACAAATAGATCCTTATATAATTTATATATAAATACGCTTATAGCGCTATAGCTTATAGAAAGGTTTGCTTTAAGTTTTTGTTAGTTATACGTACACTTTTATTTTTGTTAATTTTAGCATTTTTAGTATTTTTTAGCATTTTTAGCGTTTTTAGCATATTTAGCATTTTTGTTATTTTTTGTTATTTTTAAGCTTTTATACTATTAATTAGCTAGTTTTTTTATATAAGTTGCTATATGAACAAATATTTATATAGTTTATATAGGAATTAGCTTAAATATATATAGTCTAAAAAAAGCATTAATTAGATCTTATTTTTAAAGCTTTGTTTTAGAAACGTTATTTTTATTGCAGTGTTTAGCGCTATATATTACTTTTTAAATTATTATATTGTTGATTAGCTAGGCTTACTACGTTTAGTAGCTTATAAATATATTTATATATTAATTTGTATGTAAATATGTTTATAGCTTATAAAAAAGCGTTTGTTCTTAGTCTTAATTAATAAATTGCTATATTATTAGTTAGCTAGTCCTTTGTTTTAATAGCTATACTGTTTAATTTTTTATATTTAATAGCTATATAAGCATAATTTATATATAAATATGCTTTTATATCTATAATCTAAAAAAAGCTACTGTTTTAATTAACGGACTATTATATTATCGATTCATTAATTTAGCTATTATATATGTTAATTAGCTAGTTTAGCTATTATACGTATAATTAATTAGCAATTTAACTAATATATATATATATAAGCAACCTTTTATATTAATTTATATATATATATGTTTATATTAATATATTATACTTTATTTGCTATTAATTAGTAATTTTATTATATATATATTAATTAGCAAGTTTATTATGTTTTTATATTATTTTTTTGTTATATATACTATTAATTAGCAAGTTTACTACGTTTTTATTTATATATAAACAGGCATATATATAGTTTTTTATATAAACCTGCTTATATATATATTATTTACCTATATAAAAGCTTTTTAATTAGCTTTATACTATTTTGTGCTATATATAAAGCAATACTAATTAGTTTATTTGTTTATTATACTAATTAATTAGTTTATATAAACAATATAAATATATAAGCAATTATTCATATAAATTATATAGCAATTTATTTATATTTATATAACCTATATATTTTATGCTTTATATATATAGTAATATATATATAGCGCTATAAATATAGTATAGCACTGCTAATTAGTTAATATATTATTATTGCGCTAATTAATCAGAATTGCTATTGCTATACTAACTAGTTAATTTATTATATATAAACAATTTTTATATTATTTTATATATAAACTTGCTTATAGTATACCTATATTATATAGTTAGCTATACTACTAATTAAAATATATATAGTGCTATAAATATAATATAGCACTAACGAATTATTATTACTATATAGATTAATTATTTAGTTATATATAAACAACTTTTTATACTATTTTATATATAGACCTATTTATACTATATATATTATATAGTTATTATAGCACTACTAATTAATTTATTATTACTGCGCTAATTAATTATTTTATTATTGCTATATATATAGTATACTATTACTAATTAGTTAATTTATTGTTGCTATACTATTAATTAACAATTTTTTTTTATATATAAGCGGCTACTTATATTGATTTATATAAAAATATGCTTATATTTATAATATTTAAAATTATTTATAAAGTTTATCCGTAAAGCTAATTAAGGCTTATTTTATAAACTTTAACTTATATATATACTATTAAAAAATATTATTATAGTTATATAAAGATTTAATTTAGGTTTAAAGTAATAGCTAACTATAGTACTTATTTAAGTTTTAATATAAAAGTATTAGTAAATATTGCTATATATATTAAGTCTAAATAAAATTATATATATTTTTATATAAAAATATATTAAAGGATTATAAAAAAATAAAATATTTAAAAAACTAAAAAATTATATTAAAAGGTTATATTAAAAAGTATATAAAGTATATAAACTAAAAGAAAAGCTATAAACTAAAAAAAATTTATATAAATATATAACTTGTTTAGCAATCGGCTAATTAAAAGCTTAGTAGTTTAATAAGTTAGGGCTAGTTCTTTTTTTTAAGCTGTTAAAGCTTAAGAGTTCGAATAAATATTATGTTATATTATTTTTTTTAGTATTTTTAGCTTTATATTTTTAGATTTAAAGCTATTTAAAGAATAAAGCTTTAAATAAAAGAAGTTTGTAGTAGGGCTAGTGCTAGCGGCCTGCTAGCAGCTATAAAAGCTTTCGAACTTCTTAAAGCAACATTTACTTTAGACGTATAGTATTCATACTAGTTTTCTAGTAGCAGGCGCTCTAGTTTATTTTTATTGTTTTTTAGTTGTTTTTAGTGTTAAGTTGCCCCGTCCTTCTTTAATATAATAAAAAAAGAAGTAAAATTCCTTTTGTCCGGCCGAAGTCCGGCTAATATTTATATAAAACTAAGCATAAATTTGCATTTTATATAAGTTATGTAATAAAGTTATAACTTATACTAGTTATTTTAATACTAGTTTTTTTTTTTTTTAGTTATAACTGTTTATCATATAAAAAAGATAGAAAAAATAACTATATAACTACTTAGATATATATATATAAGTTTACCTATTAAAAAAATAACTAGATTAATAATTTAATTTATATATATAACTACTAAATTAATAAATTTTCTTTTTTTAATAAAGTTATATAATAATATTATAAAACTACTACTTTAGCTATATAATTAATTAAAAATTATAAGTTAAACATTATTTAGTAACTATTTAAATTAAAACTAAATATTTGCTTTTGTTTTATATAATAGTAAAATTTATAATTAGCTAGCTTGTTTAGTTAGTAGGCCTTATATAAGCAATTATTAATTAAAAACTTTTAAAATTGTTTATGTTTAGCTAACTAAGCAGGTTATTTATACAGAAAAAAATTAATTAATTAGAAGTTAGGTTAGTTCGTACGTAAAAAAACTTGTATATAAAAAAATGCTTGAATTTTTTATTGCCCTCCGTTCTTTTATTATTTTTTAAAAATTTTTATTTTATATGTTTGTTTATTTTTATATACTATATATATATATATATATTTATATAATAAATACTATCTAGCTTTTTAGTAATAATAGTTATATATAAAAAATTATTAGCTAAAATAATAACTACTATATAGTATTACTACTAATAAATAATCCTAATAATTATTAGTTTATTATAATACTATATATTAATATATATATCCGCTTTTTTATTATATATATATTTATTTTTAATATATTATTAATATTTTAATTTTTTATATATAAACTAATAAAGCTTAAGTTACTACTATATTATTAGTTAATATATAGATCCGGATGCTTGCTAATATGCTTTTTATATATTTAATTATGTTTATTTTTTATTAAAAAGGTTATTTTTATATCGTTTTTTTTAGTTATATAATATTGTTATTATTATATATATAAAATATACCTATATAATATATAATAATTATTTATTTTATAGCTATTGCTAGATTATTAGGTTTTAAAATAATACTTATGTAATATATGTTTAATATTTATGTAGTGCTTAGTATAATTGTTATGTTTAAAAAGAAATTAAAAAAAAAAGTAGCGTTTACGGTTTTTTTTATAAATACTATAGTTATATATAATTTTTTATGTTTTATTAATAAATATTTTTATTTATATAATTAATTTATTTATTAATATAAAAGTTTTTAATACTTAGTTTAGTATTTTTTTTATAAATATATTATCTATATTATTTTTATTATTAATTTATTATATTTTAAAGATTTTTTTTATATAACTTTTTAAGTAATATAATATTAATTATTAAGTGTTTTTTTTTATATTATATTAACTTTTATAAAATAGTTATATTATAATTTTAAATTTAAATATAATATAGCTAATATTAAAAATAAACCTAGTATAATTATAATTTTTTAAAATATTATATAAAAAGCAATAATATTATTAAAACTATTAATTATATTATATAATTTGCTAGCAAATATATTTTTAATTATTTATTTATATTTGTTTAAGTTTTAATATATAAAATATTTTTCAATTTTAAGGTTTAATTCTTTTTTTATATAATATTTTATAGCTAATATAAGAATAAATCTAACCTAAAAAGTTATATTTATATTATTTATAAATAATCTATTTATAAAAATAAAAAGTTTTATATAGTATAAGTTTAATAATCTAAAGGTTAAGCTATAGTTTTTATTAATTATTTATTATTAGATTTTTTCGTTTAGATTTTTAATATTATATAGCTTAAGATTTATTATTTAAGCTATAATATATAAATTATATATTATTTTTAGCTAATAAATACTACTAAGATATATGCTTTTTGTTTATTATAAAATATATTATTAAATAAAATTAGTTATATAAAGATTAACTAAGTTAAACTAGTTTTTTTAGTTTTTTAAATTAAAGTAATATTTTTTTAAATAATAATATAATTTATTTATTATTAAACTTTATAAAATAGTTTAACTAAAAAATTCTTTTTAATTTTATATAAAATTTAGTTTATTATAATTTATATATATAATTTTTTTACTAAAAAGCTTAATATTATAAAACTAAATATATTATTTATTTATAAACTAATAATATTAAATTTATATAATAGTTTTTTAGTAAATAATAAATATAAGTTATATATAAAAATTATTATATTTAGTTTTTTTTCATAATATTAATGATAAGTTTTAAACTAGTATAGTTTAGATTTTATAAATTTATATAACAGTTATATAATTTATAATATAATTCTATTAAAATATTTTAATTTTAATTTAAATAATAATTATATAATATTTTAAAGTTTGCTTAAAGTATTAAAATTATATATTAAAAAAAGTCCTAGTATAAATAATAATTTTTAATTTATTTATTAAATTATTAATAACTAAATAAATATTATTTCTTTTTTTAATATTATTATAGCTTTATATAATAAATTATAACTTTTTATATAACTTAATTATTTTTATTTTTATTTTTTATATAAATTAAAACTTAAAAATATAAGTAGTATTATATTTAGCTGGGTTATATTTTATAAATTAAAATACGCTTTATATAATAAGATTATTAATTTTAATAATATTTAATTTTTTAAATAAAGCTCTAAATATATTAATAATATTATTTTCATATAATTTAATAATTAAAATATAGTTTTATTTTTCTTTTATATAAGGAATAATTAGCTAATTTATTATATAAAAATTATAAAAAACTTTATCGCTTTTAAAAATTATTTTTATTTTTTTTATATAACTAATAATTAAAAAAACTATATTTCGTTTAATGTTTTATTTTATTTATTTAAACTATTCGGTTTAGTTATATAATAATATAACTCAATTTATATTTATTTAAAACATATTAAAGCTATTTATTAAATTAATAATTATATTAAATGTTTTAATTAATTTAATTTTATATAATTTATTTTAGTAGTTTTCTTTTGCTATACTAAGATTATATTTTATTTAAGAAAAATAATATGTTATATAAAGCAAAGTTATTATATTAATTAATTATATAGATAATTTTAATTTTAGCTTTTTATATAATATAAAAAAAAATTAATATAAAGCTGTTTAGTTTTGTAGTATTGTTTAAAGTTTTAACTATTATTTATAAAATTAATTTATTTTTTATATAATAACTAAGCTTTGTTTTCAAAATATTTTATATATAATAAAATAGTTTATATATTTTTTTAATTTTATTAATTATTTAGTATATTTTACTAAATATTTATGGTTCTAGTTTAGTTCTAAAATTTTTTACATAAAGACTTTATATTTAAATTATATATAATATAGTTAAAAAGTCCTTAATATATATTAATTTAAAATTTATACAAATATTAATTTAAAAAATATTAATTATAATTATTTTTAATTAAAAACTTAAAATATTAAAATATTAAGTTATATAATTAATAATATTAATAAAATTTTTAAATTTGTTTAAAAATTAAATAATTTATTTTCTATTTTATATAATCTTTTTATATAAAAATATTTAAAATAATAATAGAACTATTATAGTTTTGTTTTAATAAAATAAATTCTAGTTTTATATATATATAATAACCGTAATTTTGTTATTTTTTTATATAATACTTATAGCTATAATTATATCACTACTACCGAACCTAATATAAGCATTGCTTAATACTTAGCTTATTTTTATTATTATTAAATTGTTTAAAACGTTTATATTTTATATTTTATTTTAATATTTTATATAATATTAGTTATTAAAAATAAACTAGTTAAATAATATTTCTGCTTTATAGTTTTAAATAGTTTTTATATAAGCTTATTTTTTAAAAATATATTTTATTAACTAATATTTTTAGCTGTTTTGCTCCTTTAAGTAATATTATTATATATCTAGCCTATTTAATAATTTAAAAAATATATACTACTAGCTTTTTATATAATTGCTTTAGTTATATCTTTTATTAATAAAATCTATATTATTATTTTTTTATTTTTTTATTAATTAAAAACATATTTAAAAATTAGTAAAAAAACATTTATTTATTAGTTTTTAAAATATAAAAATTATAATTAATAATAATACGTTTTAATATATTTATATAACTATTATATTCAACTAGATTTTTTTTTATAATTATAACTCAATATTTTTTAAGCTTTTTTAAATTTAATAATTATAATATTTAATATATTATATATTTTTATATTAAAGTTTTTTATTATTATTTATATAAACAAAAAATCAGTCTAGCTAATTTAGTACTAGTTATAGTTTATATTAACATTAAAATAAAGATCTATTATATAATATATTTTATTTTAAGGTTTATTAGAACTAATTTAATAAACAAAATAATTTTTTACAAAGTTTTCGAAAATAATTCTAAATATTTAATAAATATTAATAAATATATATACTTTATTATATAATAAATTATAGGGCTTATTTAAATAGTTTTTTTTTCTTAGTTTGTTGAAATATTATATATATTTTTTAAAAACATTGTTTTGTTTTATATATTTTTTTGGAAAAAGTAATTTTAAAACAAAGTTATTTACTACTAGGTTTAATATTATATAAAAATATATCTATTATAATAAAGTTTAAAAAAAGTTATAAATAATACAATATTTATATACTAGTTAAAATTTTAATTTATAGCTTGTTTTTATTCTATATTTATATATATATTTAAAAATATATTAAAATTTAACACTAAATTATGTAAATAAATAAGTTTAATTTTTAAAAGTTGAAAATTATATATTTTTTAAAAATTTAAGCTATATACGTTCTAACTATTTAATCTTTACTTTTATTTTTGTTTATATAATAAGTATAAAAATTAAAGTAATTTAAAAAACTAAAGTACCTTAAAAAATAGAAATAAACTAAAAAATATATTAAAATTATTAATTAAGTATAAAAAAAACTAATAGTTATTATACAAAAAATAAAAAAGTAGGTTAAATAATTAAAAGTTCTAAAAAACTTTTTATATTTTTAAAATTGGATTTTATTTAGTTTTTCAAATCTTTTTTATATATTTATTTAAATAATTATATATCAATTAATAAATAAATATGTTTTTTAATTTAAAAAATGATTTATATATTTAATATTTTTTATACTTAAGTTATATTTTTTAGCAAGTCTTTTATATATAATAAAAATGTCCGATTTAGCTATTTTAGCTATATTATAAAATATATCTAATACTATAGTAAAGTAGAATAAAATAAAATCAAATAAAAAAGTTGTTTAGCTATTATATAACAATATAATCAAAAATAGCATAATTACGTCTTTTTTTTTTTTATTACTTTAATGCTCTATTAAAAAAATAATTATATAATAATAATTTAAAATATAATATAAAAACTTATTAATACTATAAATTAAACTTTGTTTTTATTTTTATTAATCTATAATATTTTTATAATTATATAAATGCTTTTATAACCACTAATTAATATTAAATAAGTTATATACAATATATTATATATAAAATAAAAAAATAATACATAAAAGTAAAATATAATCTATTATATGCTATATTATTTATAAAAAGAAATTATTTATATAAAAACTTATATTATTGTACGAGCTAACATAAAAAAAAAAAGTAAAGTTTTTTTTGTTTAGCCGAGGTCCAGCTAATATTTATATAAAGCCAATCATGAACTCGTACTTTATACAAGTTATATAATACGGTTGTAACTAAGGCTAGTTATTCCAACATTAGTAATATTTATTATTTTTAAATTTAAAAAAAAAGATTTTAATTAATTAAAAACTAAATTAATAATTTTATTTTTATATTAATAAATATTAAAATAACTAAAATATTTATTTTTTTGTTTTAAATTTTATATATAATTTTTTATAATATTTATTAATTAATATATTATTATTAAAAATAATAATAAAAAATAATATATAAAACTTTTTAATAATAAATATTTAAATTAATTTATTAAACTTAAACTATTTAAAAAATAATATAAGTTATAAATTAATTAAAAAGAACGCTTATTAAATTTTAAAACAAAAAATAAAAGTTCTTCAAAAAAAAAGTTTTATAATATAAGTATTAATTACTAAATTAAACATTTAATTAATTAGATTTTTAAAGATTTTAAACAAAGAAACGTTTAATTATATTTTTCATTTATTTAACTTTTATAAAATAAAAGATTTATTTTATATTAACTAATAATAATAAAAAATGTAAAATTAAACAAATATTTAAAAATAAAAAATAAAAATAAATTATAATATTAAATTATATAAAAAAGTTATAAGTTTAATAATATTTAATATATAGCTTAAAATTTTAAAAATATACTAATTAAGATTAATTGATTTTATAAAACGTATAAAAAAACTTTTAAATCTTTTATAAAACTATAAAAATAAATAAATATAGTAATAATGAATAAATTTATAAATAATTATAAAAATAATAATAAAACAATATATAATAAAAAAACAATATAAATTTAATATTATGAAACTTTTAGGTTTAAAAAAAAGTAATATAATAATTAGTATAATTTTATAGCTATATATACAAAGTTTATATTTATCTACCTTATAAACTTTGATTTTTTTTTTAACTTAGCGTCTTTATCTATAATATTAATAAACTAACTATAAAAGCTTTACTTAACTAATCATAATAATAACATTATGAATAAAATAGCTATAAAATTAGAAAAATTATTGTTAAATTTATAATTTTATTTTATTTTATTATAAGTATTAAACTAAAAAGGTTAGTATAAAAGAGCCTAAGTATTTTTACTAACAAATTATATATAAAAATATAAAAAAAGGTGGGAAATAAGCTTATATATAAAGCAAGCTTATATTATATATTATTTGATTAATATTTAAAATTTATATTTTAATTAATAAAAAAAACCTAAATAAAAATATTTCTATTAATAAATAAATATACATTTTATATATCTAGCTATAAAGCTATAAATTAATTTATATATAAATTTTTTATTTTAATATTAAATACGTTTAAAGTTTTAATAAAACTTATTAAAATTATACTAATTATTATTATTTTTTTAAAACTAAAAATTTAAATATAATTTTTTATAATGTATTGTTTTATTATTATTTTTATAAGTTTTATAAAATTAATTAAGTTTAGTTAATATAAAATAATTTTTTTTTTATAAAAATTAAACAAATTAAAAATATAATTAAATTTTTGTTTTTTAAATTTTTAAATAAATTAATTAATTACAAATTAGTATATTATATATTATTTTTTAAATATTTATTATTTAATATTAAAATTTATTATACTAAAATATTATATATTATTTTCTTTACTATTTTTAATAATAATACATTTATTAAAAAATATTATAAAAAATTATATATAAAATTTAAAACTAAAAAACAAAAATTTTAATTTAATTTTTAATTAATTAATTTTTTTATTTTTTAAATTTAAAAATCATATCTATTACTAAAATAATATTTAACAATATATCTTTTAAGCTTATTTTATATTTTAATTTTTATAGTAACGCTACTTACTTTATATTTATATAACTTTACTAATATAAGTTATATAAATTAATAACTTAGATTTTCAAAATCTTAACTAAATAAAAAATCTAACTATATTCTTTATAATTTTATACCTTTTTTATCCTTAAAAATATTTAAGTTTTAAAGAATTATAAAATTTATATTAATATATTTTGCTCTAATATTATAAATATAAGAGCTATAAAATTAAAAGAATTATTTTTAAATTTAATTTTTAATTTTTAAAGCTAATAATATAACTTATTTTATTATAAAAATTAAACTAAAAGAATTAATATAAAATAACCTAAATATTTTTATTAATAAATTATATAAAAAGAAGATATATATATATATAAACAAGCTTATATATAAAGCAAACTTATATTATATATTATTTAATTTATTAAAATAACTAGCATTAGTTATAACTTTATTATATAATTTATATAAAATACGAGTTCACGCTTAGCTTTATATAAATGTTAGCCGGACTTTAGCCGGACACAAAAAGCTTTACTTCCTTTTTATTATATTAGTTTATATAATAATAAAAAACTTATGCTTTATATAAACAAAACTTTTTTATAAATAATATAATATATCATTAATTATATTTTATTTATATATATTATTTATTTATTTTATATATAATATATTATATATAACTTATTTATTATTAATTAATAGTTTGAAAAAAATTTATATAATTATAAAAGTACTATAAATTAATAAACATAAAAATAATGTCTAACTTATAATATTAATAAGTGTTTATATTATATTTTAAATTTTTATTATATAATTATTTTGCTTTTTTAATAAAGTGTTAAAATAATTATATAAAATAAAGCAAATAATTTTTCCTTTTTTATAAAACATTAAAATATTTAATTATTATAAAAAGAAATGTAAACTTTTGCTATATAATTATTTTATTTTTTCTAACAAAACATTAAAGTAATATATAAAAAAAAGAATATAAAATTATACTACTTTTAATTATATTATTATATAATAACTAAACAACTTTTTTTTTTGTTATAGTATTAAATATATTTTATAATATAGCTAAACTAGCTAAATCGGACGTTTTTATTATATATAAAAAACTTACTAAAAATTATCACTTAAATATAAAGAATATATAAAAATATCTTAACTTTAAGTATTAAAAAAATATATTTATTTATTAATTAACATATAATTATTTAAATAAGGATACAAAAAAGATTTTAAAAACTAAACAAAATAGAATTTTAAAAATATATATTATAATTTATATATAAAATTATATTTACAAAACTTTCAAATAATTATATAAAATAAATCGAAAAATATAAAAAATATTTTAAAACTTTTGATTATATAATTTTACTTTTTTATTTATTATATATTAACTATTAGTTTTTTTATACTTAATTAATAATTTTAATATTCTTTTTACTTTATTTTAATTTTTATACCTATTATATAAATGTAAATAAAACTAAAAATTAAATAGCTAAAACTTATATAGTTTAGATTTTAAAAAATTTATAAAAAAAAAAATTATAAATTAAACTTTTAATTAATATATAAATATTTTATTCCTTATAATCTTTTTTAATTTTTATTATAATAAGTATATTTTTATATAATATTAATCCTAATGATAAATAAAAAACGTTTAAACCTATTTTATTTTATTTAAGTAAACTATATAACTTATTATATAATAAAGCATATATATTTATTAATATTTGCTAAATATTGAAAGTTTTAAAAGGTTCTATAAAAAACTATTTTATTTATTAAATTAGTTCTAATAAAATCTAAAACAAAATATATTATATAATAAATCTTTATTTTAATACTAATATAAACTATAATTAATACTAGGTTAACTAGATTAATTCTTTGCTTCTATATATAATAATAATAAACTTTAATATAAAAATATATAATATATGAAATATTATGATAATTAAACTTAAAAAAACTTAAAAAGAATATTTATTTATAGCTATAAAAAAAGGTTCTAGCTAAATATAATAGTTATATAAGTATAATAAAATATATTAATATATATTTTATTAATAAAGAATATAATTAATATAATTAATAATAGTGTTTTTTTTGCTTAATAATTTTTTTATATATTTTATAAAATATAAAAATATTTAAAATTAAATAAAAGTAATAAAAATGTTAAAAAAAAATATTATTTTTATATATTATATAATAATAAAAAATATTTAGAATTATAAAATAAATATAGTGTTTAATTAGTGAGTTTTTAGTAACTAGTATTATATAAAATATTAAAATAAATTATAAAATATAAAGATTTTAAATTATTTAATAATAAAAAATAAGTTAAAGCTTATTTTAAGATTTATTTTCATATAAAAATAAATTAAATATTAAGTAGTACTTATATTAGGTTTAATAGTAATAATAGAATTATGGCTATAAATACTATATAAATAAACAATTTTTTTAATATAATAATATATTATATTTTAAATCGCTTAACGTTATTTTTATTATATATAAATAAGAATATTTATTTTTTAATATAAATTTATATAAAGGTAAAGTTTATTTTATTAAAATAAAATTATAATAGTTTTATTGCTGTTTTAAATATTTTTATATAAAAGATTTATATAAAAAATTTAATTTTAAAAAAGATTTAAAATTTTATTAATATTATTAATTATATAACTTAATAGTTTAATACTTTTAATTTTTAATATCTTTTAAATTAATATTTATATAAAACGTTAAAAAAATATAAATATAAAATTGTTATTTTAAAATTTTAAACATGAAGCTAAAATTATAAATATTTAATATTATATAATATTTATTAAAGCATATTAAATAATTAAAAAAAATATAAATTATTTTATTAGATATATAATATTTTAAAAATAAAACTTAATTATTATATAAAAAATAAATCAATTTTATAAATAATAATTAAAGTTTTAAATAATACTAGTAAACTAAACAGCTTTATATTAACTTTTTTTATTTTAAACCCAATTCTAAAATCAATTAAAATTTACTTTTTTTGCTTAATATTATATAAAAATGTAAAATAATTAAAAGAGCTATAAAAATAAAAAATAAAAAAAAACAAAAATTGAAATTAATTATAAAATTAATTAATATAATAGTTCTGTTTTATGTAATATATTATTTTTATAAGATAAAATAAAATCTTAAGATAATAAAAAAAGAATTTAAAATAAACTATATAAAATTAAATTAATTAAAAGATTTAATATAATTATTAATGTAATAAATATTATAATATATTTTAAATAAATATAAATTAAACTATATTATTACATAAAAAAAATTGATTTCTAAAAGCTATAAAACTTTTTATAATTTTTATATAATATATAAATTAATTATTTTTTATATTAAAAAAAAACAAAACTATATTTTATAATAATTAATATAGTTCTAATAGAACTTATAAAACCTTAGACCTATATAAGCAATAAAATAAAAAGCCTATATATAAACTAATTTATAACTTTATAATTATATATATAAAATCAATATTTATTTATTTTATAAATTTTTATTTATAATATTAATAAACTAGCTATAAAAGTTTTACTTAATTAATTATTTATTAATAAATATTCAATAAATATATTTTTTTATTTTATTATAATTAATAAAATATAAATACACTTTTTCTTTTATTATATATTTTATAATATGAACTTAATTTAAATGTAATTTTAAAAACTTTGAATTTATTTTTAATTTTTAAAAAATTAAAATAATTTTACTTATAAAATATAATTAGCTTATTATTTTGAAATAATTTTAAAAAAAAGTTTTTATAAAAAAAAAACCCTTTTTTATTATATTTTTTTAGAAATATTTGAAATAAACAAATATTTAAAAAAAAATTTAGAAGAAAAGATTTTTTTTTTTAAATAAAAACATAAATAATTTAATGTAAATAATATATTTAGAAATATATTAAAAAATATTAAAACTAAATAGATTTATAATTTTATATTAAAAACTTTTATAAAACTATATTTTTATTTAATTAAAAAATTATTTAATAATATTAATAATTTATTATAATTTTAATTAAATTATGTTTATATAAATTTAAATATTTTTTATAAATCATTTATTAATAAATTTAATTTAATTTAAACAATTTAATTTTTAATAAATTTTAAAATAATTAAAATAAATTAATTGTTTCTAAAATATTTATTTAATTATTATAATAAAAATTAATAATTAATAAAATAAAATATTTTAATAAAAACTTAAAAATAATAATTAATTTAATTTTTATTAATAATTATGATTAAAATTTTATAATTATAAATAATAAATTATAAATTTAAAAATATAAAAAAAAATTATTAAATATTAAAATAAATATTTTAAGTATAATTAAAATTTAAAATATAAAAATTAAAAATAATTAATATTTTATAAAAAAAAAATTATATTAATTAAATAATCTTATAAAAAACTTTTAATAATAAACTAATTTTATTATTATTATAATTAAAGTCTAATATAATATTAAATATTTATATAGTTTAATTTTTAAAACAATAATTTTACTTAAATAAGCTTATTTAATTTTAAATTATAAACTTTTAGTAACAATATAAAATTTAAAATATTATTACTTAAAAGTTTTTAAAACTAAGTTTTTTCTAATAACTAATTATTAAGCTTTATTATATGTTTTGAAATAAATAAATATTATTAATATAATTACTTTTATTTAAACTATAATTATAAAATAAATAAAATATTTTTGACTAAAACGTTTAGTTTTTTATTTATTTATTCATATTATTCAACTAATAAAATCATAATTATATATAAATATTTATAACGAAATTTAATTATTTAAATATAACTTTATTTAATAAAGAAATAAATATTATAAAATAATCTGTTATATAATATAATAAAAATTTATAAAGTTTTTTTAATATATTAAATATATAAATATTAAATAATATAAAATCATTTATTTTTCAATTTATAATAATAATTAATAATTTTGTAAGTATTAATTACTGTTTTAGTAGCGCTTATTATTTTTAAATTTAAAAAACAAATTAAGATTTTTATTTTAGATTTTATATATAATTTTATATATTATTTATTAATCAATATATTATTATTCAAAACAGTAATACTACATAATAAATATTTAAAAAATAATATATAATTTAGCAGTTTATATATAAAGATAATATAAATTATAAGTTAATAAAACTTTCAAATAAAAAAAGTTTTATAATATAAGTATTAATTATTATATTAGATTTTTAATTAGTTAAGTTTTTAATTTATTTAATTTTTAAACAACAAAAAACTTATTTTATATTAATTAATTATAAAAAATAAACGATAATTTTTTATTTTAATAAATTTAATTATTATTTTTAATTAAAAATATTAATAATAAAATAGAATTTAAAATTAAATAAATTAAATAGTTAAAAATATCTAAAAAAAAATAAAAAACTATAATATTAAATTGTTTAAAAAAGCTATAATTTTAAAAATATACTAATTAAATCTAATTAATTTTATAAAACTTATAAATTTTTTTTTAGATTTTTAATAAAACTATAAAAATAATAATAAAATAATATATTATAAAAAAGTTATAGAAAGTTAATATTATTAATAATTTTAAATTAATACTATATTTAAACTTTTAGTTCTAAAAAAAAAATTATAATAATTAGTATAGTTTTAATAAAATTTATAAAAACTTTAAACCTATATAAGTAATAAAATAAAAACCTTATATATAGACTAACTTATAATTTTATAGCTATATATATAAAGTTTTCATCTCTTTATTATATAGATTTTAATTTTAATTTTAATTTTTTTTTTTTAGCTTAGAGTCTTTATTTATAATATTAATAAAATAGCTATAATAGCTTTACTTAACTAATTATAACATGTTTTAATTATTAAATTATATAAAAATAATATTATTAATATATTTAACGCTTTACTTAAAAAATTAATAATTTTATTATTTAAAATATAACTTAGCTAAATATAATATTATTTATATTTTTGAGTTTCAATTTATATAAAAAATTAAAACAAAAATAATCTTTATTTAATTACTAATAATCTAATAACTAAACTAAAAATTATTATTTATATTAGAACTTTTTTTAATACATAACTTTAATATTTTAAGCAAATTTTAAAATATTATATAAGAATATATATAATTATTATTTAAATTAAAATTAAAATATTTTGCTAAAATTATATTATAAATTATATAATTATTATATAGACTTATAAAATATAAATTATATTAGTTTAAAACTTATTATTAGTGCTATTAAAAGAAACTAAATATAATAACCTTTATATATAATTTATATTTATTATTTATTAAAGAATTATTATATACATTTAATAGTATTAATTTATAAATAAAGAACATATTTAGTTTTATAATATTAAACTTTTTAGTAAAAGAAATACATGAATTATAATAAGCTAAATTTTATATAGGATTAATAAAAGTTTTTAGTTAAACTATTTTATAAAGTTTAATGATAAATAAGTTATATTATTATTTAAAGAAAATATTATTTTAATTTAAAAAAACTTAATAAATTAGTTTAATTTAGTTAATTTTTATATAACTAATTTTATTTAATAATATATTTGATAATAAATAAAATATATATATATTAATAATATTTATTATTTAAAAATAATATATAATTTATATTGTAGTAGGGCTGGCGCGCGCGTATAAAAGACAGGTCCTTAGTTATAGAATAGAACATATTCTTAGAAATCTTAAAAACCTCAAACAATATAAAACAAAAAGCATAATAAACGTACGCTTTTATTTAAAGCTATAAACTTTTTGTTTTTATATAATATAACAAATAATTATTATCAAATATTAAATAAAAGTTATAAATCTTTTTAAGATTTATTTTATTAATTAATTATTATGTTTTTTATTTATATTTATATACTAAATTTTAACCTAATATATTTAAAAGTGTATAAGCTAAAAAATTAAATAAGTTTGATTAGGTTCAATATATAATATATTAATTAAAAACTTTGTTTTATTTTATTAGTATTTTTAATAAAGCAAAGAAAATTATTATTATTTAATATTTTTTAAACGTAATTTATAATTAAAAACTAATTATAATAAAAATTAAATAAATATAAAGTATTAAGAAAACTATTATTTTTAAAACAATTAATTACAAAAATATTAATAGTACTATATTATTTTTATTAAATTTAAAAAAAAGATAAAATTTAACTATAGTTTTATTAAATTTCAATATATATAAACTTTTAATAAAAAACTCATAAAAATACTACGCTAATTATATATATTTATATAGTAGTAAAAACTAGAAAATATTAAATAAAAAAATATTATTAAAACTTAAAAACTATTATTTTATTACGTTTATATATTAATAATTCTAATTCGTAACTTAAAACAAACAACTTAAACGTTTTAAAATAACTATAAAATTTTAGATTTTTTTTAATAAAGGTTATTTTAAACACTTTAATTATAAATATATTTATTTTTAATATTATACTAATTAATAATTAGACTAGTAAATATTATGTACTTAAACTTTTAATATTTATATAATTAGTTATTATATTAAACAAAAATTATAATTAAAAAATATCTAATTTAATATATTATTAGTTTTTGTATTAATTAAGATTAAACTATTATAAATTTAAAATAAAAATATTAAATAATTAATTTTAAATAAACCTAATTATAAAAAAATCAACTTATTAAGCTTCTTTTAAATATTAAAATAATTTTTTAAAATTATGCTTAATCTTTTTTTAAATATATAACTTTAATTAATAAACTTCGCTAAAATATCTTTTTAATACTTAAAAAGTTTTACTTATATAACTTAATTAAAAAAAATTTTTTTAAATATTTTTAATAAATATAAAATTATTAAGAATAATTTATAATAAAAAAAAATATTAATATTATAAATTCTTTTAAATAATAAGCTAACTTAAAATCTTTTCTTTAGTTATAAATAATAATATTAAGTTTTTTAAATAGTATTATTAGCCTAGAACTATTATTAAATATATTTTTGTACTATATTTAATAAGCTATATAAATATAACTATTTTAAGCTTTACTAGTTGTTTTTTTAACTTAGCTACTTATAACTACTTTTTTATGATATTTTCAATAGTTTATATAGATATAAACCTAGTAATTAAATAATTAATAGCTAAAATAAAAAGCTTTTTTATTTATAATACTTAAATAATTAAAGCAATAATTAAAATAATATAATTATTAATTAACCGGAATTAATACTATTTTTTTAAATTAAATACTTTATTAAAGAATTAACTAGTAAAACAAGTAGTAATATAAAAATCGCTAATTTAAAGTTTATATTATTTAAGTATAATAATTAAACTTTTGAAAATATAATTAATTAAATAATTAGAATAACTTTAAAAATATTAGTAATAATTTATATAAATATTAGTTTTATAAAGCTAAAGATTATATATAATAAAGCTATAAATTAAAAAAAAAGAATCTTAAAGTTTTAAATAAAAAATATAACTTTAAAGCTTAGTATATTAGTTTATTATATATATTTTAATATATTTGCTTGTTTATAATTAATTTAAATAAAATATAAAAAAAAAGATTTTATATTTCTAGTTTTAATAAATACTTTTTAATAGCTTTAGTAGTTTATAAAGCTTTATATAAATTTAATTATGTTTTCAAAAATCTAAATTTTGAAAATACAACCTAAGCATAAAACTTAAAACTTAATAAAAATAAAAATACTTTAAATAATTTAGCTTAACTACTTGTTTTAATATTTCAGCAATTAATTATAACTAATTAATCTAACCATAAAATAATGAAAGCTTAACATTTTAGCTAAAAAAACCTATTTAAAAGTTTAATATAATAAATAATAAAAATACTAAAATAAGCAAAAATTTATAGTATTAAAAATGATTAATTAAGTTATTTCTTTAAACAACTTATTAATGTTTATAGTTCTGGGCCCTATTAATATATTTAATATGTAAGCTTATATAAAAGCTATAATAAGAAAAAAAAATTTAAATAAAAAAAACAATATTATGCTTAAAACCTATAATATTACTTCATTTTATAAAATAACTAGTACTATAAGAAGTATAAATACTAATTAGCAAGTACGTTTACTTATTTTAAAAATAAAAAAACGCTAGGTATTTTTTAATAAAATTAATGTAAAGAAAACTACTAGGTTTATTCTTTAATATATTAGAATTACTTGTAATATAAGGTTTTAAAATAAAACAGATATCAGGTAAAAAAACAATCAAATTAAATTAACTAAATAAACTTAAGTTTAAAACAAATAATTAATAAATACTAAACATACCTATTTTACAAATTAATAATATATATATAACGCTATAAAACTATATAAAAAAATCTATAAAACTTTTTAAACAAGTATACCCCTATAAAATATAAAGAATTGTATAAAAGCTATACTTAAAATTATAATAAAAATTAAAAAAATTATTAAAAAGCATATTAATTATTAGATTTCTTAATACTAGGGCTTAATTATATATTTTAAAAAAGAATTATATTAAAAATGACTAATTTTTTATAATTAATATTTAAATAATTTAAAATAAATATTTTATTAAACTAAAAGCAGTTCTATAATTATATAAAAAAACTATTATTTAACTAGTATAAACTACTAGAAAATATATATAGATTATTTTTATATATATAGTTCTAAATAAAAAAACAGCTATTTTTTTATTTTCAAGAATAAACTTTCTTAAGATTACAGACTATATTTTCTATTGTAAAGATTTAGTTCTAATCATTATATTTATTCTTAATAACAAATATATTATTGCTTCCGTAACCCTGCTTATTTAATTATAGTTTTATGACAAATTAATAATTAGAGCTATAAAAAACTAATAACTATTTATATATAAAAAACTGCTATAAATAGTTATAATTAATCTTTAATTAATATTTAAATTTTATTTTTATTATATATTATTAAAATAATTTTTGATTTAGTACTAAACTTAAATAATAAAATTATATAAAAATACTTTTATAATACTAATTAGCTACTTATAAACTTTATAAACTAAATATTAAAATTAAACAATAATATTTTTTTATAAATATTTTATTAAATAATAAATTTTTAATAATTTTTAGGACTATTATTTATAAAGCTATAAAAAAAAACAAAAAAAAAATTTTATTTTTTTTATTTTAATATTTATAATATATAAACCCAAATTAAAAAAAATCTATTTGATTAACAATATAAAATATAATAGTTTTATACTTTTAAAATTAATTAATTTAAAAAAAAACTTTAATAAAAATATATAATTAATATAAACTAAATAAAATATTTATTTATATTTTATTATATAACTTAAAAAAACTTTTAATTAAAGTATTACATAAATATAAAATAGCTTTAGCTTAAAATTTAAAGAGAATTAAGAAAAAATAATAAAATTATATTACTATATAAAATCATAACAATACTATATAAAGCTTAGCAAATAAAAAGAATTTTTATTTTTATATTATTATAAATAAAATATTAAAAACAAAATATAATATATATTAAAATAAATATAATTATAGTTTAAAATATTTTTTTATTAAAAAATTTATTATATATAAAATCTTATTAATAATTAAAAATTTTTTTTTTAGTTAAGTACTAATAGTTTTTTGTAAACTATTTAAAATTTTATAAATAATAATAATTTTTTTAAAGTTTAATAAATTTAATAGCTTATTTTCTTTAAAATAATTAGCTTAATATTATATAATATTATATTTAAAAAGTATAAACTATTTTTTAATATATAATAATTTATTTTTAAATATATTAAAAATATTAATATATTTTTATTAAAGTTTAAATTAGTAAATATTATTATAAGCAGTATTAAAAGCAAATAATATAAACTAATAATAATAGTAATTAAATATTTGTATAGAACTAATAATTATAAATTTATAAAAGCTAAAATTTTTAAATTTTTAAAATAAATAATACATAATAATATTATAAAAATAAAAACTTTTTTAAAAATAAATAGTTATTATTAAATATAAATAAAAATATATTTTTTAATATAATATTAAGTTTATTTAAAAAAAGAAATTTTAAAAACAAGTAATAATAATATTATAATAAACTTTAATAATTATTGTTTATTTAATTACTTTAAATTATAAAACATAAAAAATCTAATTAAAAATTAATGTTTTAAAAAAAAATTTAAATTATAATATAATAACAAAAATATTTAAAATTTATTAAAGCTTTTTGCTAACTATAAAACTATTTATATAAAATGAGACTTTATTTAAAAATAAATATAAAAATATTAATTATTTAATATAATATTAACTTAATAAATTATATTTTATTTTTAAAAAACAAATATATAATAATAATTAAAGTATTATATAAATAAAATAAAGTATTATATAAATAAAATAAATTATTAAATAAATTAAATAATTAAAAAAAAATATTACAATTTTTATTAATAATTATTTTAAATATTACTACTTTTTTTAAACTAAAATAAAAATAATTAATATATTTTATTACTAAAAATCTATTTAATTATTTTTAGAAAAAAAAATAAAACTATTATATTAGATCTAATGTTATATTAATAACTTTAATAATTAAAAATATTTTTTTAAAAAAAATTATATATAATTAAAATATTAAAATAAAACTTAATATATTATAAAATTACTACTTAATATTACTAAAAAAACTTATATAAAAATATTAAATTTGTTTTAAAAAACTATAAGTTATATTAATAAATATAAAATAAATGATAGAGACTTATAAGGGGCTCGAACTAGCAACCTTAAATAGTGGCCTATGCCCTAGGTTAAGACAGGTCTATATTAGGTGGCCTATGCTCATCTGACTCAACTTGCGACTCGTTTAGGTCGCTAGGAACTGTGAACGACTGGGGCCACGAGGGTAAACCTTCGCCGTCCGGTCGACCTGTAAATGCGAGGCTGACGAAAGAGGTAATTAAGGTATCGGAGACATGTCTATCACTCCCTGACATCCGATCCCGTGAAAACATGTTATTGTAGAGATAATCCAGATCGCTGTCGTCAATAGCATCCAGGTAGAGCATCCCAGCTACGCGAAATAGGGGTGTGTGCCATGCTCTGGTTAGGCGCGTAGTGATAAAAGCCAGAGAAGTCATCTGAGATTTGTGACTGCTTTGCCATTTCAAAGCCGAAGCCGATAGACGAGCGCGTAAGCAAGAGGTCCCGGTGATGCGGAAGCAAAGGATAAAGGGACAGGGTCATCGTCTGCTTTTCGGGCTTTATATACTTGCGAACGTCCTCCTCGACACTCTTTGCAAGATATAATAAAAAAGGCCTTCCGTAGTCGCCGCTAGCAAGGGCATGAGCAAATTTTTTTGAACAAGGGTTTTCATGCTTTTCTCGGTTTCGAACAGAGGAGCAGGTCCTACATTGGTTGTGCCATCGTCTTGGACCCGGCCAAAGATGATAGGGATACCTTTGACAGATTTTCCTGCTTTGTGGAGGGCAGATTGTGTTTCTGATAGAAAGTTGCCGTCGGCCGATGGAAAGTGTAAAAAGCCCGGCTGGTGGATAATATCGACCTAATAGGCTATGGCAGTTTTTGTGAGCTTCTCTATTGGTACCTCTCGTAAACAGTTTAGAATGGCTTTGCTGTTACTTTGACTAATTACACCCGAGATTCTTGGCGACAGCGTAAGCATGAGTTTCTATTGCATTGGAAGTTGTGATACCTACCGTGCCGGGTGGCCTTGACATAACCCAACCTGGGATAAAAAAAGACATCGTGCACACCACCGTATGTCGTGAGATGAAGCAAAGAGAATATATTCTCAGAACTTAGTTCAAAGGACGTGGTTTTGTTTGGGATGCCTCTAAATTCGGCGATGCCAACTCCGACCCACTGGAATCCAGCTCGTTGGTCTCGCATTCCTACATTATGCGACTTTTGGTCTTTAAGGATAGGTAACCGTGCAAAGCCGAATATGGTAAGGCTGTATTTGAGTACGAAATGGATAATAGATTCGTTAGAAAGTTTTCTTTCTTTTCTTGTTTCTGCAAGTACATTATTTTCTTAGAATAATATGGGGTATAGTTAGGCCTTGAACCAAGCTTCCCGTATTGCAGCTATTACATGTTTTCGAATATCTTTTATCGTTTTCGGGTCGAGTATGCCTAGATGCGTGGTGTTGTAGAGAAAGGGCCGTACGGTAGGTCCCTTACACACCGCAGAACGTACCAGCTTTAACATAGGTGAATCCAATTGGGGCTCTAAAAGCATTCATACAAAATCGCCCCAAGCGAGGAAGAAGAAGAAGAGGGGAAAAAATGTTACTGGAAGCGCTCAAGTGAGAGCAACGCGAATTTGGACTTTACTCACACCAACCTTCACTCTAATTGGGGGTTTCGGGCAAAAAAAGGTGGTATGGTGGAAGCCGGACTCAGGGTAATGGCGTCAATCTCACTGGCTGGCGGAGAGTTGTATACATTTGGGGGTGCAAATCGCTGCGCATCGGAATTGCCGTGGGCGGCGGACTTGATGTTGTACAAATTCTCCACTGAGCGTCTCAGTGCCCCTCGACGTGTGGCTTGGTCTTTGCTAAGGATGACAATGGGGCCTTCAGCAGGTGTAGAACGAATGGCCAAGCTACCGAAGGCTATATATAACTATACTCGATTCTTTATCCCAAAACGGGATATAGAGTTGGAGAGATCCGCTATGGGCGATATGTGTAATTGCTAAGAGGTAAGAGAAGGGCTGGGTGTCCGGAAAATGGTGACTTTGACGAGAACTTGAAGAAACCCTCCCGTGACCGCACATAAGTCAGGTGTTATCAAAGAAGAAGTTCTTGTACGGTCACAGCTTACGCAAGCATCAATCTGCAGACGGGACTTTTCACTTAGTACCAAGGGATCCTGCCTGAGTTGACCACAGCGTGTATACTACAGCATCCCTAATTCGTGGCGGCCATCCCGCCTTGTCTCCCTTGCTTTGCCCTTTATTTTACCCCATTTTACCCCAAATCACTTAGCTAGTACTTACTGGAAATGGGCAATTATTGATCCCGACTCTCATGATACCGCGCTTTGCTGTCACGGCTCGCGTGACTATTATGTACCATCTAGTCCCGATCATGTAGAGAGACGTGGAGTGGTACTGGAATTCCTCGAATGCAAAGCACCACAATACCGCCCATCGACCGCTGTGCCGCATTCGCTGATAGCGCGTGCATTGGTGGTTGCGGTACGTTGATATCTACAACATTCGGAATAGTACCAACAATCCAGGTGTGCACACAACCCTTTTTTTCTCTTTTCTTTCTTCTGATGAGTATAAATACGAAGGCATTGAGCGCCATAGTTGCAAGTCCAGACGTCCAGCGTTCGCGAAGGCACCTAGCTAGCGAGACAGCGAAGCTAAACATCTACCGATTCCGTGGAAAATCCAATAATACCACTCTAGGCAGGCTGTGGCCAGGCATATAAGCCCGTGCCGACCAGAGCACGCACTATGAGTCAAGTCGCCACTGAGCCCCGACAATCCTGCGAACGCACGTAGCGGTCCCTCATCCAACAAGAGTCGATCTTATCACTTGGCTTCGCTCCGATGCCGTGAGCGTCCAGGGTTGAACTGCGCGCTTTAAAGATACAACCAGTCGAGCTCGCAAATTGCAGTTGCACGACTTTCTAAGTACCCGTCTGTGCTACTCTGTAATGCCAAGGATCTCACAACAGCCCGGGCGGCCGGCATACCAGCCTGCCTATGTTTAGTGCTTTTATCTCGCTCTGAGGATATCATGGAGGGAGGCAAGGAGTGCCTCCGACTGGTCTTTTAATTATCGGAAAGCTCACATAAAAAGTGGGTTTCCCAAATGCTGCCTTGCCAAAACCCAAGAAGTTGTTATCACTCCCTCCTATAATTCACGAAGCTGTTTGCTTATACGACACTACCTACTGGCATCGATGATTCTTCAGCAAAGTTGCACGGTTACCATAAGATTATGGAGGAGCTGCCGGGTTGTGCAGTATGGACAAGTTCCTCCCAATAACGCTGGTTCTGAACGCTAACACACTACTCTTTCCTCTAGCTGATATGTCTCGGCCATGCTGCCGCGGTTGCTAACTGTAGCACCACCGACATCGCATGCGCATGCAACAATGAAGTCTTCAGCAGCTACGCGACGCCGTGCATCGCCGAGACTTGCACGGTCAGGGAGGCACTTTGTGAGTTCTTGGCACATCTGCCTCTCTCTATACACTCCCACACGTGGGTTAACATATTATCTTTCAATCAAAGTTACCCAAAACCAGACAGCAGTTCAATGCCATGTCCGTCCACACGAAGATATGAGATTCGTGCCTGTAATCATCACGTTCTTCATCCTTACCTTCATTGTCGTCTTGCTGCGTGTCGCTGCCCGGGTCGTGTCGCACGTAAAGTTTTGGTACGACGATTATTTCAACATTGCGGCTTTTGTAAGACGCCCTACCTATCGCATCGTGTTGTGTTCAGCACCCTTTTTGCTAATAACTTTACCAGGTGACCGTCGCCGTATACACTTGGATTGACATTGGTTGTACGGGTTCCATCCATAGCCCAGAGTTTCAAACACAGCATACTGAATATGTAAAAAATACAGTGTCAAAACACGGTTTCGGAGTCGATATTTGGGCCGTTCCGCAAGAAAATATCAATTATCTCCTCACTGTATGTTCTTCCTTTGAATTTCATGTCTTTTGGTACGCACATCTCATCCTTCCTCCCGGCTAGTTTTTCTTAGTCGGTTCGTGTCTGTACTTCACCTCCCGAGCGCTCATCCGTGTGTCGATCATCCTATTCTACCTGCGCATCTTCCGCACACCCAGAGCCAAAGTTGTCATCACGTGGACACTCGCCTTCGTCGTGCTATTCAGCGTTACGGCGCTCTTCCCCATCGTCCTCCAATGTTCGCCGGTGGGCTATCTCTGGCTGCAGTGGGATGGCACACACAAAGGTCAATGTATCAACTTCCGTGCATTCGTTTGGGTCGCAACGACCATCGGCATCGCCCTGGATTTCTGGATCGTCCTGGTCGCGTATAGTCTCGTGTCCCGTCTGCAACTCCCTCTGAAGAAGAAGATCATGGTGTCCTCCATGTTCCTCGTAGGACTTGTGTGAGTTCACCTTCAATGTTTGTTTACATTCTACTTTGCTTGGGACATGCTAATACGTTTCCTCTTAGCGCCATCGCCGTCAGCATTGCCCGACTCCCGTATATCAATCAATTCACTAAGAAGGAGAACCCTACCAGTACGTAGTTGCGAGAGTACTTACATTTTCCCCCTGTGTTTAGCTGAAACTAATGACGTGAAGTCGACTGGGTGCCAATCACGATCTGGTCAGTGTTGGAAAACTACATAGGCGTCATCTGTGCCTGCTTGCCCAGCCTTCCGGCTCTTCTAAAGCACCTCCCAGCCCTGAAAATAAGCGGCATCAAGAAGTCCAATCTCTCGAGCTCTTTCGCGTCGCAGAGGACGCAGGCTGTCGAACACGAGCTAGGGCCGCGGAATCATACTTTGGCGTATGAGATGAAGCCGACGTATGGGGAAACGACAGACGTATACCACGGAGACGGAAGTGTTATTACTGGCAATTCTCCCCAGATGTATCACAACTTTAATGATTCGGGGCGGGAAAGCCCATAAGCGTAGTCGCGAAGGGTGATATCTCTCCTGTGGGTTGTATGATTCAGTTCTGAGTGGCCCAGTGTACGGGGGAATCTTAGATGCTCCAAGGGCACAGAAAAGCCCCTCAGCCCGTCGCGTTGCTCACAGGGATGGATATTCTAATGTTCAAATTAATAACTCGTATCACCTAGAATGGAGTGCGCAATTAACCTATTCTTACCACATGATTCGCCAAGTTTGAGAATAATAAATATCCAAAGGCATATGCAAGTAACCACAGATACCGGAGCGCCCATCCTGCATCGTAGGCAGGTGATGTTCTGCTTTGCGCAGTAGTGTAGGTAACAGTATAGTGCTGCAGTCCTGCTCCCTGACAGACAGGTACCTAACCTCCCATTCGGCAATACCTAGTGTGCGACTGTGCACTCGGGGTTTCCCGCACCTGGGTAAATCAAGCTTACGCCCCTGGCTTCTTCCCGTAGCTTTACAGCTGAGCATATGCTTTTTTCAGTGATGAGATCAGCAGTCCAGCAAGTAAGCACCGAAGGTACTGCCATCAGTTAGGAAGGGGAGGTGAGTAGTGTAAGGGTAATCTGGTATTGAGCCTCACGATGGGTTTGGTAGACATCGGTTGACCGAATATGGACCTTCATGTTGGTGCATGGACTACGCCGAACGGCGCGGACTACTACACGCCAACAATCTTCTCAACCTTGAAATTTCCCGCTTCTCGATTCTCAGTATCGGCCGTGCCGATAACGATATCAGTAATGCAACGATAGAATCTAGACAGGCATCAAGTTGAAGAGCTCTCTTAGAAGTCAGAGCCGTGATTAGTCTGAGAGAAAGATTACGGCTGAGGCGCATGTAGGCGAGCATCCTGTCAAAAGGAAGGGTTGCTGGTCAGGCATTGGAAAAGACTTGACTATATAGCTATTATCTCCTGCACTAGTAATAATAAATAGAGCAAGTCAAGGTGCAAGTGTTGTAGTATCACGAAGATGCAACGCGTTGCCCCACCAGTTCGGTCAAATTGGGACAGATCGCATCGATCACGGCTATGAATTGCGGATATTCCTGATACTGTGCTGTTAAGTTTGTAACTGTATTTGTACTTTGGCTAAAGATCTTTAGAATATAGATATGCAATATTAGGAACTCGGTTCGAGAGTCTGTACTAACTTATCATGCGGGTCGTAGCGGTGTAGTCTACCTTGTAGCCGCTGGGCCTCCGTTTTGCTATTGGCATGTTGACTCTATTAGTGCACCGTATTAAAAGAAACAGAACTGTTAAGCCGCTAGGTTATGTTGTTTTTTTTGCTTTAAACAATACTGCTTTTATTTTAGCTACTTTTTTTTTTTTTTGTAGAACACCCTAGGCCTACTAGCTAATTTTGCGCTTATACTGCTGAAAATATTGTGCTAAAAACCACTAAGCTAGATTAGTACTATAAACAATCAATACTTCAACCAGTTACTAACCCTATCTAATAGTAGACCTCACATTAGCAGACCTACCTAACTCTCAGCAAGCTTGCTCTCGATATTTTTGCAATCCTAGCAATGGCAACAGACTGAGAGGACTTTTAACTTATCCAAGCTGACTTTGACGTCGCAGAGACTCTCAATAAAGCCTACAACATTAGAGGAGACCCAATGCCTCAAGAACTGGCTTCGAGACAACTCGATTGTTATTGGTGGTCAACATTTTGTAAATAGTAAACAGCAGAACGCGTGAGGGTGCAAAGGTATACACTAAGTTCTGGTCACATCGTGACCAGTTGAGGCAATTCGGTCAAATCCATCAAATATTTGGCAAACAAACAAATCAAGCACAAGAATTAGGCCAAACAAACAAAGAATACCCCCCGATTTGATTTGTTTGGTCGAGTAGGTGCGCTGACGGGCGTAAGGAATCAATTTTACGGAAGCCTACGTATTCGTGATAGTGCTGTTTAAGACAGGCCACGTAAGTGAGGCTATTCAGGTCTATAAATAAGGAAGGAATCCTCCATGTCAGGCGTAGTAGAATAGATCTCTAGAGGCCTTTGCAACCATAGTAGATCATTGCAGAATTGAAGCCATTCCAAGCCCTTGACTACAAGCCCTTGTTACATACAGACACCATCAATCTCAAGATCTCCTTAACAGATGTGCCTCCTACGACCTACTCGGACAAGTTCAACAATTGGAGAGACAAAGCCCACAAACTCTTTTCGCCCTCCGGATCGAAGGCGTGTGGTGCAACACCGACAGCCAGTGTACCACCCTCGGGGATCGGGCCAGCTTCCTGGCAATCCTCCAGATAGACACCACCCTTGCCTTCCCATTCCTTACCGAGTGCAGCCGTCATGGTCGTGGCAGCGCCCTGAGCCGGGCTCTTGCCATACTTTCTCGAGGGCTCACTCGAACCCCACTGCTTCAACGTTTCCGGGTCGACGTGGCGCTGTAGGCCTGTCGCAATACCGCCAGGCATCAACGAGAGGCCGTGCAGACCCCTGGAACCCCATCGGCGCTCAATCTCGTTCGTCATCCAGATACAAGCTGTCTTGGCATTGCCGTATGCCTTCCATGCCTCGTACTCACCATCGAGGTTAATGTTGTTGAGGACAACGGAACTCATGTGATGACCAGCGGAAGAGACGTTGACGACGCGGGAATGGAATTCGGGCGTGGAACTGGACAAGAGCGTCTGCTCGAGTAGCTTGTAGAGAAGGAAGTGGCCGAGATAGTTGATTGCAAGCTGCGACTCGAAGCCATCCGCCGTCTTGGCCTGCGGGCATGCCATGATCCCCGCATTATTGACCAAGACATTGAGCTGGGTCGACTTGGACAGAAAGGTCTTGGCCGCGGTGCGGACGCTTTCCATTGAGCCAATGTCTAGCTCAAGCAGCTCCACACGACCGGGTTCGAGGATCTCTTCCAGAGCTTGCTTTCCCTTCTCCAAGTCACGAACGCCCAGATACACTTTACCACCAGTTGCGGCGAGCGCACGACCAGTTTCAATGCCAATGCCTCCGGAGGACCCGGTGAGAAGAAAGACCTGCGTTTAGTCAATTGAAGTTCTGATTTTCAGCAGCAGCAATGTTCACCTTGTCCTTCATGGTGCCGATCCGGTCGTTGTCCCTCAGAATGTCAAGGGCAGTAGGTCGGGCGTCACCGGGCCCATTCTGCTCCAAGAAGGCCTGAGTGTACTTGCGATTCTTGCCATGGTGATTGCTGATAAGCGGGTTGGCCATTGTGGTGATTGTGATGATGGCGGTTAGCTGGTAAATGGACTTTGCAAATTGGTGCGGCGGAGAAGGTGGAATACCACTGACGGTGTTTCCTTAGAGGGCGGGGGTGGGAGCTGGTGTTGCGCAGGTTGTTAACCAAACAGGATACGCGGCCGACTCGCAGCCAAATATACAGATCCAGTAAATAGTATGCCCAAAGCAGTCAGCTGATAGATGGCTCGGGCTTTGTCTGAAACAGGGTCGGGAAAAGCAAGAGTCGCACAAGCAGGCTGACGGGAACAAAGCCCCGGCCGTCGGTTCGCCAGAATTGTCGATGAACGGTACCTCGAATTTGAAGTCATGTGGCACATACACAGTAGGTAGGGTCGCACCGTGGTAGATATTAAGTGCGCCTGCTATTATCTAGCATATTGCCTTGCGTACTATAAGATAAATTATAATAGGTTAATAAAGCTTATAGCTATTATAAATACTTTAAAGTTTTTAAAACTAGTTTTAATGCCTTTGTTTTAACGAATGCTTTTGTTTTAACAAATATAATAAATAAAACGAAATGTTTTTTTATTAGAAAAATTTTTTTTTTTTATAAGCTTAATTAAGAAATTTTTAATTATATACTAGTTTATAAATAGCTAGTCTATTTTAGCGTTTTTAGTATAAAAAAGTACTACTAGCTATATTTATTAAACTAGACTATATTTATTAAAAAGTTGCTTTATTAATAAAATTTATACTTTTATATAAAGTAATATAAAAAAAGTTGTTTTTATTTAATTAAAGTTATATTATTTATATATATTATTCTAACTATTTTAATAATAAATAATTATTTTATATATTACTAAAATTTAGCTATTTATATTTTAAAATATATTTTAATATATTAAAGTGAACTATATTAAAGCTTTTTTTTCATTTTTATAAATTATAGATTGTTTAATTATTTTAGATGCTAGTACTAAATAAAATAATTTTTATTTTTTTATTTTTTTTAATCATTTAAAATTTTAAACAAATATTTATATTTTGTTTGAAACTATATTTATTTTTTTATAATATATTTTAATTTAATTATTTAATTTATAATAGTATTATTATTTTTAATAAAAATAATTGTAATAGTACTAGGTTATTTTATTTATAATAAAATATTATAAGTTTTTTTTATTATATTTTAAATGAATTATTTAATATATAGTTAATAGCATTATTATTTTTAATGAAAATAATTATAATGTTTATATATTAATAAAAATATTATAATTTTTTTTAATATATTTTTAATAAATTATTTAATTTATAGTAATAAAAATGTAAAGTTTTTTTATTTGAAATAAAATATATATAACATTTAGTATACTTAGATATAAAGTTAAAATATATTAGTTATTAACTTAACTTTAAATAATAAAAATAAAAGAATATTTATAAATATAAAATTCAAATAATTAAATAATAAATAAATATATAATAAATAAGTTATAAAAATAGTATATAAGCTAATGTATTATTATTTATAATATTATTTTAATATAATATAATATTATAAAAAAAAAGCAAATATAAAAATAAAGTATTTTAATTTAGTATTATATAGTATATTAATAAACTTAAGCTATTTAAATAATAATATTTAAAAAAAAGAATTTAAAAAAGCTTAAAAGTTATTTATTATATAAATATTATATAATATTTAGTAGTATACTAAGCTATATATTTTTTATAAGCTTAGGTTATATATAAGCTTAAATACTAATATATTTATTATTATATTTAATTCTATATATTTTGCTTAATTAGATTATTAAAAATAAACTAGGTTATTTATTTAATATCAATTTGTTTATTTTTTATAAAGCTTTTTTTAATAAAAAAGTAGCTAGAATATTTTTGTTTACGTTTGTACTATTTAAAGAGTTATTTAATACTATTAATATAAATGCTAAACTATTACTAATTATTAGTACTACTTACTATAAGTTTTAAAATAAGTTAACTTTTATAAAAAGAATAAAAAAATAAAAAAATATAAATATAACTTTTAATAGCTTATATAGCTATATTAGCAGTTAGTAATAGCTATTAACGTTTACTAGTAAAAAATAAAAATAAAAAAAATAATTTTTAATATAAATTTAAAAAATTTAAACTAAATTAGCTACTATTTTAATAATAGTATTAATTATTTAATAAAACTAATAATATTTTATATAATAGAAATATTAGTTAGACTTTATAATAAAATCAGTAATAATATTTATATTATAATATAAATAACTAAAATAAAATGATATATAAATAAACTATATATATATATAACTATTAATAACCGGAATAGTTATATTAATAATTAATAATAACTATTAATGTTTATTAATAAAAAATAAAATTCTTTTTTATTAAAATAGACTTAAAAATCTAAACTAAGTTAGCTATTATTTTAATAATAGTATTAATTATAAATATAACAAAACGAATAATATTTTATATAATAAAAATATTGGTTAAACTTTGTAATAAAAACAGTAGTAATAGTTATAATATAATATATATAGCTAGAATATAAATAAGCTATATATATATAACTATTAATACTTTATATAGCTATTAATATTTATTAGTATAAACTTAAATAGTTTAATTTAGATTAGCTACTATTTAAATAGTAGTATTAATTATTATAACAATAATATAAATAATATTTTTAGTATATAAAATTATTATAATAATATAAAACTTAAAAAAAACAAAATTAAATATAATAAGTACTAACTTTTTTTTTGGTTTAAATATTTACTAAAGATTATTATTAATAAATACTTAGCTAAAATAGCTATAATTTTATATTATTAATAATATATATAAATATTAACTTTTTTTTTATTAAACGTTTATTAAAAGTTTTTATTATTAATTATTTAAGTATTTGCTATTTTATTTATTAAAGTTATAAACACTTAATAAAAATATTTTTCTTATATATATTATTAATATTATATATAAGTACTAGTTTATTTTTTATTAAATATATATTAAAAGTTTTTATTACTAATTTTCTTTTAATGAAAAACGTGGTAAAGGTTTTAATTACTAACTATTTAAATATTTATTATTTTATTTATTAAAAGTATAAACGTTTAGCAAAAATATTTTTATTATATGTTTAATATATAAAAATATAATAGAAATATTTTTTATATATATTTAATATAAAAAAATATTTATATTTTTAAACACTTATTATTTTATTTATTAAAGTTATAAACTATAAGTAAAAAAATCTTAATTATATGTTTAATATATAAAAATATAAATAATTATTATTTAATTTATTAAAGTTATAAATATATACTAAAAATGTTTTTTTATATATTTAAGATAAAAAAATACTTATATTTTTAAACATTTGCTACTTAGTTTATTAATATTATAATTATTTACTTAAAATATTTTAGTTATATATTTAATATAATAGTTAGTATAGTTTTAGCAAAACTTATAAGAACTCTAAACCTATATATAAACTAACCTATAACTCTAAAGCTATATATATAGAATTTATATCTATTTATTTTATAAATTTTTAATTTTTTTTTAATTTAAAATCTTTATTTATAATATTAATAAACTAGCTATAAAAACTTTATTTAATTAATTATAATATTACTTTAAGCTTTTTAATTATTTATTAATAAATATTTAATAAATATATATTTTGTATTTTATTATAATTAATAAAATATAAATAAATTTTTTTTTTTAGTTATATATTTAATATGAAAAATTATATATTTTATAATATAAACTTAACTTTAATATAATTTTAAAAAAACTTTTAATTTTTATACTATTTAAAAGCTAATAATTTATAAAAAACTTAATGTTAAATATTTTAAATTTAACTTTAGTTTTTAAATAATTTTTAAAAAAAAATTTTTATATTAAATTTTTTTATAAACGCTTTGAACAAACTAATCTTTAAAAAAAAATCTAAAAAAAAACCAAAAAGTTAAAACTTATAAAAGTAAAATTTAAACTAGAGCTAAAATAATTTAAAATAAATAATATATTTAAAAATATATTAAAAAATATAAAAAATTATTTAAGTTTATAATTTTATATTAGTTTTTTATTATATTTATTGTAATATTTTAAAAAAATAATTATAATTTAATAATAAAAAATATACTTAAAAGCATTAATTTAAAATTTTTAAATTTTATTGCTTTATTTATTTTTTATTACTTTAAGCCTTTTTTATACTAAAAAAACTAAAATATAAAAAATTAATTCTAATAAGTTTACAAAAAATAAAGCTTTATTTAATAATTAAGTTTATAAATTAATAAAAAAACTAAACAAAAATATTACTATTTTTTAAACTAAAAATAATTAATTTTAATATATTATAAGCTAATTAAAAAAATATACTAAAAAATTTATAAAAATATATTTTTATTTAATTAAAAAATTATTTAATAATATTATTAAAATAGTTTAAACTTTATTAATAATTTATTATAATTTTGATTAAATAATTATTATTTATAAAATATTTTAAATTTATATATATAAAACTAATAAAAATATTAATTGGTTAAATTATAATAAAAATATAAATTATAAAATTATTTTTATATAAATTTAAAATTTTTTATAAATTATTTATTAATAAAATTATTAAATTAGAATATAATACTAACTAAGTTTATAAAAACTATTAATAAATTAAATTTATAAATTTAATTAAATAAAAATCTAATTTTAATAATTAAAATTTTAATAAATTTTAAAATAATTAAAATAATAAAACTTATTTTATTTATAAAAAAATATATATATATATATATTAATTAATTGCTTTAATTAAAACTTTAAAATTTTAGATATTTAACTAGCAAAAAAAAAATATAATAAAATTATTTTTATTAGTTTTTTTAATTATTTTAGCTAAAATATATAACGAAAATAAATAAATAATATTAAAATAAAAACTTTAGTTTTATATAATATTAAAACTTATATTTTTTTAATAATTAGTTATAAGTTTATATAATAAATTAGATAATAATTAAAAATAAAAATAATTTATTTAATTAAACTTTAAAAACTTTATAACTACTAAAATAAAATAATTAATAAAATTTATAAATATTTAATATATATAAAAAAAATTAATAATTAATAATTTAAAAACTAAATATTATAAATTATTAATTTTAATTATAATATTATTATTAGTATTAAATAGTTAATAAAATAAAATATTTTAATAAAAATTTAAAAATAATAATTTATTTTTATTAGTTTAATTTTTATTAATAATTACTATTAAACTTTTTAATTATAAACAATAAAATATAGAGTTAAAAATATAAAAAAATATGAACTAATATAATTCAATATTAAAAAAATACTTTTAAATATTAAAATAATTTTTTAAAAATAAAACAATTATTTTAACTATAACTAAAATTAAAAAAATATAAAAAAAACTTAGGATTTTTAAACTTAAAATAAAAAAAGTTTATATAATAATCTAAAAAAAAAAAAAACTAAGCTACTATTAAAAAACTTATATAAAAATTTTAAAATTATTTCTATTAAAATAAATAAAAATAATTAGCTAAAAAAACTTTAAAAAAAACTTATTATAATTAAGTTTATAATAACTAAAAATAATTATATTAAATTAGTTAAAAAAAACTTAAAAATAATTAATATTTTATAAAAAAAAAATTAAATTATTTAAATAGTACTATATAAAACGTTTCATAATAAACTAATCTTATTTAAAAAAAAAAAAAAAACTTTAAATATATAAAATTAATAAAAAGTTTTTATTTTTATTATTATTTAACTAAAATTTAATATAATACTAAAACTTAATAATAAAAAATATACTTTAAAGCTTTATTAATATTAAATATTTATATAGTTTATTTTATTTAAAAAAAAGTGTATAAATAAACTATTAATTATAAATTTTATTAAATAAAATATAAACTTAAATATTATTTTTATTTTATTTATACTTAAACTTAAATTTATTAAATATAAATTTATAATTAATTATTAATAAAAAATATATATTTAAAAAATAAAATTATATTAGTTTTAAATATTAATAATATTATATTTAATTATTAATTTTAAAATTATATATATATTTTTTTTAAACTTATAAAAAAATATTTTAATAAAAAGTTTTATTAATTAGTTTAAAAATAAAACCTGGTTAGTAATAAATTTTTATTAATATATAAATTTATAAACTTTTAAATAAATTTATAAATATTTATATAAATAATGTTTTAATTTATTTTAAAACTAAAAAATAGTACTAAATTTATTACAAAAAAATAATTTCTTATTTATATTAAGCTAAATATTAAAAAAATATTAAAAAGTTTTGTTTTAATATATTTATTATTCATTATTAAAAAATAATTATAAAAACTAAAATAAAAATAAAAATTAATTTTATTAAAATTTAAATAATTCTAAATTAAAACTTTAAATTTTATAAAAATACTAAATTAATTTGGGGGGTTTTTTTAAGCTTTATAACTATATTTATATATTTATTTATTATATTAATAAAATAGCTATTTTTTTAAATTAATTATTAAAAAGAAACTATTTATAATTAAACTAAAACAAACATAAAGTTTTAAATTTATAAAACTACTAATATATAAAGTACTAGTTTTAATTTTTTTTAAACCTAGCTAACTAATATAAATAAAAATAAATATTTTATATAATATAATATAAAAGATTATTTAATAATAATAAAAAAATATAACATAAAAACTTATAAAATATTTTTTTAAAATAATAATATTAATTAAGTAAGTTTATTTAATTTAAAACTATAAATTTTTAATAATAATATAAATTTTAAAATATTACTACTTATATTTTTTTAGCACTAAGTTTTTTATAATAACTAACTATTAAATTTTATTAAATTTTTTAAGCAAATAGATCTTATTAATATAATAAGTTTATTAAATTAATTTTTTATTAAATTTTATATTAATTATAGATTTTTTATTTAATATTTTTTAAAAAACTAATCTAATAAATTTAATTAAATAAAAAAACTAGTTATAAGAACTAAAAAACAAAAATAAAAAACTATATATATTTAAAGTTATTTTAAAAAAAAGATTTTTTTATATAGCTTTAATTTAAAAAGCTTATATATTTTTAATTATTATATATTAAAATTAATATATAATAATTAAAATATCAAAATAAAAATATTATTACTTTTATTTAAAATATAATTATAAATAATATATATATAATTACTATAACTATAAAAAAAATATTATAAAACAAAACTTTTAGTTTTTTTTATTTATTATTTATATTAGTTATAATATAGTAATATATAATAATAAATAATAAAAATATATTATTTAACTAATAAAATTATACTTATATATAAGTTTTTATAAATAAATTTAGTTATTTAAGTATAACTTTATTTAATAAAAAAATAAATATTATAAAAATTAATATAGATTTTTTAATATATTAAATATATAAATATTAAATAATATAAAACTATTTATTTTTAAGTTTATAATAATAATTGATAATTTTATAAATATTAAGCATTATTTTAATAATATTTATTACTTTTAAATTTAAAAAGCAATAAAATTAATTAATTAAAAACTAGATTAATAATTTTGTTTTTATATTAATAAATCTTAAAATAACTAAAATTTTTTTTTTTTTTTTAAATTTTATATATAATTTTTTATAATATTTATTAATTAATATATTATTAATACAAATAATAATAAATTTTAATATTAAATAATAAATATTTAAATTAATTTATTAAACCTAAAATTTTTAAAAAATAACTTATAATATTGCAACTTTTATATAAAAATAATATAAACTATAAACTAACAAAAAAAAATACCTAAAAGATTTTAAAAAAAAAAAATTTTATAATCTAAGTACTTACTATTAAATTAGACTTTTAATTAATTAAACTTTTTAAAATTTTAACAAAACAAAAATTTAATTATATTTTTAATTTATTTAATTTTTATAAAATAAAAAACAAATAATAATTTTTTATTTTAATAAATCTAATTACTATTTTTAATTAAAAATATTAATAATAAAGCAAAATTTAAAATTAAATAAATTAAACAATTAAAAATATATATAAAAAAATAAAAAACTATAATATTAAGTTGTTTAAAAAAGTTATAATTTTAATAATATTTAATATATAGCTTAAAATTATAAAAAAAACTTTTAGACTTTTTATAAAATTATAAAAATAAAAATATATAATAATAATTAATAAATTTACAAATAATTATAAAAATAATAATAAAGCAATATACTATAAAAAAATTATATAAATTTAATATTATTAGTAATTTTAAATTAAAACTATATTTAAACTTTTAGTTTTAAAAGAAAAATATAATAATTAATATAGTTTTAATAAAACTTATAAAAACTTTAAACCTATATAATAATAAAATAAAAAACTTATATATAAACTAACCTATAACTTTAAAGCTATATATATAAAGTTTATATTTATTTATTTTTTATTTATTTTTTATTTTTTTTTAGTTTAAAATCTTCGCTTATAGTATTAATAAACTAGCTATAAAAGCTTTGCTTAACTAATCGTAACATTTAAGATATAAAAATAATATGAATTAACTTAAAGAAATTAAGTATTAAAATTATATATTTAGGGTTAATATTAATATAATACTATAAATAAAAGCTTTTTTGCCTTTATATATAAAAAGCTTTTAATATAATAAAAAAAACAAAAAGCTTTTTTGTTACAAAAAAAAAGTTTAACATTAAAAAAACTTTATTTTATTTAAGAAATTTTCAAAAATAACGCTAGTTTTAATTAAGTTAGTATATTTATAAAAAAACAAACTATATATAAAAAAATAGCGCTTTTATCTAGTTTAAAAATATATATTTATTTTTGTTATTAGATTTTAATTAAACTAAAGATAATAATTTAAAATAATAAAAATTTAAAAAATATACTAAACCTAATTAAGCTAATATATTTAAAATAAAATTAATAATATATTATAAAATAGCGCTCTTTTTTTAGTTCTAAAATATACGTTTATTTTTATTATAGCATTTTTATTTAATTAAATATATTTATTTTAGCTAAATTATTTACCTAGGTTATTTATATAAGCCACACAAGCTATATAAACCACATAAACTATAAAGCCACCTAGTTATTTATATAAACTTTATTATATAAACCAACCTAGCTATATAAACCAACCTAGCTATATAGACCAACCTAGTTACATAGACTAATTTATTTATATAAACTAACCTAGCTATATAAATTAACCTAGCTATATAAACTAATATATTTATATAAACTAGCTTAGCTATATAGATTAACCTAGCTATATATATAAACCTAGCTATATTAATTAATTTATTTATATAAACTAACTTAGTTATACGGACTAACTTAGCTATATAAACTAACCTAGCTATATAAACTAACTAAGCTATATAAACTAATCTATTTATATAAACTAGCTTAATTATATAAATTAACCTAGTTATATAAATTAATTAAGCTATTTATATAAACTAAGCTATTTAAATTAAGCTATATAAACTAACTTATTTATGTTAATTAACTTAGCTATATATATAAATTTATTTATATAAACTAGTTTAATTAAATTAATTAATCTAGCTATATAAACTAATCTAACTATATAAACTAACCTAGCTATATAAAGTAATTTAATTATATAACTTTATTTACTATATAAATTAAGATAATTATATAAACTAACTTATATATATATATTAATTTATTTATAAGTTAGTTATATTGCTAAGTTAATAAATATAACAAAATTAATAAATGTAATAAAGTTATTAAATATAGCTAAGTTACTAAATATAGCGAGGTTAATTAATATCGCAGAGCTATTAAATATAGCTAGGTTATTAAATATAACTAGGTGATTAAATATAAATAAATTAACTTATATAATAAACCTAGCTAATATAACAAGGTTAATAAATATAGCAAAGTTAGTTTATATAGTAAAGCTAGCTAATATAGCTAGGTTAATAAATATAACTAGGTTAGTTTATATAGTAGAACTAGTAAATATAGGTAGGTTATTAAATATAGCAAAGCTAGTAAATATAGATAAATTGATTAATATAACAAAGCTAGTAAATATAGCAGTATAACAAAGCTATTAAATATAAATAAGTTAGTTAATATAATAAAGTTAATTAATATAGCAAAGTTAGCTAATATAGCTATATTAGTTAATATAGTAAAGCTAGCTAATATAGCTACGTTAGTTTATATAGCTATATTAGTTTATGTAGCAAGGTTAGTAAATATAGCTAAGTTAGCAAATATATTAAAACAAAGACCCTGCTAAGAGAAGCGATACTACGAAGCATTTTATTACGGCTGCCGGGCTTAGGCGGATAGCGGGGTCTGAGTATATATAGGGGCTACGGAGGGCTGCAAGGGCTGCAGAGGACTGACTGCAAGGGCTACAGAGGGCTATTTGGCCTATATAGACCCTAAAAACAAAGGTTTTCTTGCACCTAAATTAAAGGGGCCTCTAGTTATAAAGCTTAACACATTTCACAAGCTTGTTTCGTATATAAGCTCGTTTCGTACTTTTTCTATATATTTTTATAAATAAATTCTTTAGTAAAATACTTAGTGTACTTTTTATAACTTTGCTAATATAAGGTGTATAGATTAATAGTTTAGATTTTTAGAATCTTAACTAAATAAAGAATCTAAATATATTTTCTGTAATTTTATAGCTATTTTATTTTTAAAAATATTCAAGTTTTAAAGAATTACAAGGATTATTTTAACGTACTTTGCTATAACGCTAGAGATAAAATGGCTATAAAATTAGAAAAATATTTTTAAATTTATGATCTAATTTTAAATCTAACTATGTAATTTGTTTTATTATATTTATTAAATTAAAAAAGTTAGAATAAAATAGCTTAAGTATTTTTACTAAGAAATTATATATAAAAATATGAAAAAGAAAATGCAAAACAAGCTTATATATAAAGCGAGCTTATATTATGCATTATAATTAATTTATATAATAAACTTTAATAGTTAAAGTTTTATCAAAATTAATATAAAATTTATATTTTATTAAATATAAAATATAAAATTAAAAAATAAATACTTTAGTTATTTTAATATTTATTAATATAAAGAAAAATTATTATCAAGTTTTATGTATTTTTTTAAATTTAATAAAAATAATGTAGTACTATTAGTATTTTTATAGTTAATTGTTTTAAAAATAATACTTTTATTATTATTTTATATTTATTTAATATTTATTATAATTAGTTTTTTAATTTTTTAATTATATTATTAAATTTATAATTATACTTAAAATCTAGCATTCTATTAAAGTTGATTAAAAAAATATAATATATAACATAAGCTCGCTTTATATATAAGTTTGTTTTATATTTCTTTCTTTATATTTTTATATATAATTTATTCGTAAAGCTATTTATTTTATTTTATACTAACTTCTTGAGTTTAATTAAAAGCCCTATATATATAGAAGCAAAAAAACCTTTACTTTTAAGTAGTATTATATTAATATTAGCCCTAGATATATAATTTTAATACTTAAGTTTTTTAAATTAATTTATATTATTATAGCTATATTAAGCTAGGTAGTAAGTGCTATTTTTATATATTAAATATATAACAAAAGCATTTTTTCTAAATAACTAAAATATTAATAAACTAAGTAGTAAGTGCTAAAAAATATAAATATTCTTTTATATTAAACATATAAAAAAAGCATTTCTGCTATATATTTATAATTTTAATAAGCTAAGTAGCAATTATCTATATTTTCATATATTAAATATATAACTAAAACTTTTTTGCTTACAGTTTATAACATTAATAAGCGAAGTAGCAAATATTGAAAAATATAAATATTCTTTTATATCAAACATATAAAAAAAGCATTTCTATTATATATTCATAATTTTAATAAACTAAGTAATAAATATTTATATTTATATATATTCAATATATAACTAAAACTTTTTTATTTATAGTTTATAACTTTAATAAATAAAATAGCAAGTATCCGGAAATATAAATATTTTTATTATATATTTATAATTTTAATAAGCTAAGTAGTAAATATTTACATTTTTATATATTAAATATACATCTAAAACTTTTTTGTTTATAATTTATAACTTTAATAAATAAAGTAGAAAGTATAATTTTTGTATATCGAATATATAATAAAAACATTTTTATTAAGCGTTTATAACTTGAGTTAATAAAATAGCAAATATTTAAATAATTAGTAATAAAAACTTTTAGTATAGTTATATTTAATAAAAAGAAATTTAATATTTATATATAATATTAATAATATATATAATAAAAGTATTTTTATTAAGCATTTATGATTTTAATAAATAAAATAGCACATATTTAAATAATTAACAATAATAACTTTTAATAACTATTTAATAAAAAAATAATAATATTTATATATTATTATTATTAAATTAATCTGCTATACTACTAAGTAGCGCGGCTATTTTTCTTATCTAATCTTATAAATAAAAACTATACTTAAAGAGCTTTTTATTTAGCAAGCTAAACATTTATGTTTATTAGTTAAATAAAATGTTTATATATTAAGTTTTAATATTTAATTAATAATAAAAGAATTTAAATAGGGGTTTTTATAAAAGTTAACGTTTTTTAAAAAAAACGATCTTTTTAGCAGCTATTTTATATAGTATGCTAAATTTACAGCGCTTTTTGCTGCGTTACAGTAAATAGCGTAGTTTTTTTTAGTTTTATTTTATTTTAACTACTAAGTTATATATAATAAATCTTCTTATATTAAAAAGCTCATAAATAATTTCTTTAGTATTTTTTAACTTATTTATAGCTATTAGTAAGTTTTTATAAGATTTTAATATTGTTTTTGTTAATTAATAATTTATACTTTAATATAATATAAGCTATTATTATTTTATTAAAAATATATTTATAAAAAAATATCAAATAGGTAAAGATTTTATATTAATAAAAAAAAGCTTAAAAATTGTTACGGCGATTTAGTTACTTATTAAGAATAATAATTATTATATAAAGTATAAATAAATGTTTTTTTTAAATATAAAATTATAAAAATATCTATTTATTTATAGATATAATAAATATATTTATAGTTATACCTATTAAGTGCTTTCTTTTTAAATAAAACTATTTGTTCTAAGTTATAAATACTTTTTATAATTTAATATCTTTAATTCTTTTTGTTATATAACACGTAATCCTTGTTTTTTTATTTTTTTTAGTTTTTATACTTTTTTATTATTTTTATAATTTTATCTAACTTAATAAAGCTTTGTTTTATTTTATTAAAAATATTTTTACTATTTTTTTTATATGTTTTAGTAGTATATATAATTTTTTATAGTTAAAATTTAATAATATTAACTTTTTTAGTTATTTTATAATTATTAAAGTTAAGCTTATTAATTTAAGTAGCTAGCTTAATAATAGTTTTATTTTATTGCTTAAATTTAATTTTATAATTATTAAGTTAAGTTTTTAAATTTTTAAGTTTATTTTATATAACGTTTAAATTAACTTTTTTATAATATTTTGTTTAAAATTAGTAATATATTTTTTTAAATAAATATAAAACTAAATAATAGATTTATTAAAATTATTTATAGTTTTTTTATAATTAAACTTAATTTATATTAAGTTTATTTAGTTAAGTTTTATTAATTATTTTATAATTATTAAATTAAAGTTATTATTTAAAAATATAAACCTAAAAACTAAAATATTAGTTTTTATAATATTTATATATTTAATTTTAAAGCTTTATATAAAACTATTAGTTATAAAAACTTTTTTGTTATTTTTATTAAATAGTTTAGTAAGCTTTTTAATAATTAAGTTATAAAAAAAGTTAAATTTATTTATTTTATTATTAAAACAAACCATAGTTTTATTAAAGTTATTTGTTTTATTATATAGTTTTTTAAATATTACTAAGCTATCATTAAACTTATTATAAATATTATTTTTTAAGTTATTATTATTATATCATATTTATTTTTTATAGCTATATAATATTATATAAAACTTATTTTTAGTAAAATTAATTAAATAATTACAAATATTATTATTGCTTTTATTATTATTATTATTATTATTGCTATTTTTAAACGATCTAATAGTAATAATTAGCTATTTTTTGCTTTTAATACTTAATTTGTTGCTTTTAGTATTTATGCTTTTTTTTTTATTTTAATAGATTTTTTTTTAGTATAATATTCTTTTCAGTGCTATTTTTAATAAAAGTAGTATTATGTTTAGTAGTTTTTTTAATAGTATAATTTAGAAACTTTAAATTTTGTTTCTGTTTGCTTATGCTAAATTATTAATATATTAAAATAGTTATATTTTGTTATATTTTAAAAAGAATTTCTATATTTTATTAGTAATATATTTATAATAAAATCTATAATAATAATATAATAAAAAATAGCTAGTATTTTAATTAGCATTAATTTTTTTAGTAATAATTATTTATTAATTTAGGTTTTTTATATAATATATAATAAATTATAAACTAGTATATATTTTAATATTTATTTAAAAAATATATATTTTATAAGTTATATAGTATATATTATATATTAAAGTAGTAATATTTATTATATATAAGTTTAAAATATATAAAGATTATTTTTTTTTATAGCTAATATAAAAAAAAGATTGTTATTAAACAAAAAAAGGGCTATTATACTTTTTTAATATTTGGTTAGTTTAGTAGTAGAGCTGTTTAGTTTGCTATTTTTTTTTGCTTTTTTTTTTTTTTTTTAGCATAAAATATTTTTTATTCGGCTATGTTTAGTATTACTATTAGATTTTAAGGTTATTTTTTTTTAAACTTATTACTAATTATTAGGGTTAATATAAAAAAGTTTGTTATAATTTTGTTTTTTTATCAAAATATACTTAATAAACATTATTTTTTTAAATATTATTTAATATATTTGATTTATTTTTTTTTAGTTTTTTTTAGTTTTTTTAGTTTTTGTAATAATTTAAAAAGGATATTTAATACTATATTTAGTGTTACTAGTATATAATAAATTTTAAGCTAAAATTAAAAAAAATAATTAGTTATATTAGCAAATTTTAAGTTAGTTTTATTTAAATTTATAATATATAGTACAATATATATATTACTATTTTTTTAGTTATATATTTAATTAGCTTATTTTTTATAGCTTTTTATACATTTAAAATATTACTATTACTTTTTTTATTATTAATTTATATTTCTTTTTAATATTACTAATAAGTTTAATTTTTATTACTAAAATATTTCGGCTTAATATTAATATGCTATTTTATTTGGTTTTTAGTTAAAAAACTATTAATTTATAAGTTTTTTATAAGTATTTATTTAAAAAAAAAAGCTTATTTAGTTTCTAGTAATAAGTAATATATTATATATATAAATATTTTTTTAATATTTTTTCATTTTTTGTTTTTTTTTGTTAGTTTGAAAGTAATTTTAGAAATAAAGCTTGGATTACTCTTACTAAGCGTTAGCAAGGTAAGTATGATTTGGAAGCTTAAAAATTAGCAAAAGTTTAAAAAATATACTACACAAAAGCTAAACAAGAGATTAGGTCTCTAAATATGTTATGTTTTGTTATATAGAAATAATTTATTAGTAGGTAGCAAAATCCCTATTTATATTAGTTTTTAATTTGGTTGATTCGGAAGCGGTTCGTTTTGGGTTTAGTTATTTTTTAAACTTTTAGTTTTAATTGAAGCTAAACAGCTCTATAAATATATATAATAGTTTAGTTATATATTTACTCTTTTTTATAGTAATATAAAAAAATATTAAAAAAAAAAGTATTAATTATAATAAAAATTATGCTATAATAGCGTATTTTTATTGCTATATTTATAGTTAGCGTTATATATTATATATATATATAGTTGGGGTATATAGTATAAGTAGGATATGCAAGGGCTAGAGCTAGGGCCCTAGCCTTTGCATACGTATATAGGCCCCACAGGGCCTATATATACTACCCCACTCATACCTTTACTAAAATAAAAAACCCTAGCGGCCCGTAAGCCGCAGCAAAGTTTTAGGGGCTTTTTTAAAGGGTCGGGGAGCGTTGCAAAAAGGAACGGGCCTTTAATCCTAATTAATTTTTTAAATAGTATATTTTAGTATAATATTTTTTATTAGAAAAGTTTTTTAAGTTTTACTACTATTATTTTTTATTTTATTTTTTGAACTTAAGGGTATTAAAAATAAAACTAAAATATTAGAATTAATTAAATATTTTATTTAATTTATAGCTTAAAAAACTATTTTTAATAGTAAATATTTTGTTAGTATTAGTTCTATATATTTTAGTAGTATTAATTATTTTAGATTTAATAGTTTATAGAAAATCTATAAGATTTTTTTTTTTTTTTCTTTTACAAATTATTCTTTTTATGTTTGTAAGTTTATTTAATATTTCATTTTTTATAAAATTTTATATGTGCTATATACTATTAAATATTATTTTAAAATTAATTTGATTTTATACTATATTTATATTAAATTTTAGAATTAAAAATAGATTTTTTAATTTTTTTTTTTTTTTTATTATAAAAATAGTTCTATTTTTTTGTATATATTTTAAAATCTAGTATTATATTAGCTTAAAAAAATAGCCCTATTTAAAATAAATCTATTTAAAAATTTTTATTAAATAGTAATATATAGTTTGCTTAAATAATAAACAAGCTATTTTTTAAAGTTTTTTAATAAATATTTTTTGTTTTATTTAACAAAAATATATAAAAAACTATAAATTTTTTTTAAAATAATTAAATAGCTTATAATATAGTTTAAAATTAAAGCTTATATATATTATAAATATTTTAAAATTTAAAAATATTATATTTATTTTCATTTTTTATATATATATTAGCTTTAGTATAAAAATAATAGTTTTTTTAGCTATTTTTAATACTTTTTTTTTAAAGTTTATATAAATTATTAATAAAATATTATTAATAAATCTGCTATAATAAGAAATATTATAATTCTTTTTAATATATAGTTTATATTTTGCTATATAAAAGTTAATAATATTTAGTAAATAAGCTATTTTTATTATTAAACTTTTTATTTATTAGTAATATTTTATAATTTTTATTTTATTTTTATATTTAAATATAAAATAGTTATTTATAATTTTATATAGCTTTTTTGCTAGTTTAGCCTAATAAAAACTAGTTTTATTAATAATATAATATTTTTATATTATTTTTTAATATATTTTTTTAAATAGATTAAATAGTATGTTTATATAATATATAACTATATTTATAATATATAGAAATATTTGTTTTTTATATAGGATTATAAATAATAATAGTTTTTAATAGATTTGTTTAAATAAACTAATAATTTATTTATTAGTTTTTATAGCTAGTTTTAAAAGTTTAAAAAAAGGTTTAGTTTCTAGGTTATATATTGCAAAATAATATAAGATAATTAATTAGAAAATAAAAGGTTTTTTATAAATTTTTAGAAGTTCTATAAATATAGAAAACTTATTTTTAAAGTTTTTTAATTTTTGTAAAAATAGTTTTTTTTACTTAGTAAGTCTAATTAGAAAATCTAAACTTTTTATATATATTTTTTTTATTTTTTTCTATATAATAAGGTTTTTAATAACTGCTTTATTTTTGCTAATATATTTAATCGCTTTTTAATTAAAAATTAAAAATTTGTTATATTTTTTATAATATTAGTTAAAAAATATAACTATAAATTTAAAGTTTTTGCTAAATATTATAATAATTAATTATTTTTAGTTTAAATATTTAAGAATATTTTTTGTTTGTTTTAAGTTTAATAAAATACTAGATAAAGTTTTTTTAAAACTATTAAAAAGCTTAATAAAGTTTATTTTTTTTTAAATTAATTTTTGTTTAATATAGTATAGTACTAGTTCTAGTTTAGATTTGCTTTATATTTTTAGATCTAGTTTTAAGTTATAAAGCTTTTTTTTAAATTATTTTTATTAAATATATATTTTTATTTTATATAAGTAATAAAATCTTTTTATATAAAAGTAACTAATTTTTTGTTATTTTTTATATATAAAAATTTTTTTTTTTTTAATATTAAAATTTTTTTAATTTTTAATAAAATCTTAATTATTTTTAAACAGTAAATATTTTTTTTTATATTTTTTATTTATAGTATAACTATTAGTATATTAAAAAAATATCTAATTTTGTTTAAAAAAATAGTAAGGTTATTTTAAATAACTTTTTTATTTATAAAGCTTATTTTTTGTTTTTTTGTTTTTTAATTTTCTTAGTTTTAAATTCTTTTTTTTTTTTTTAGTAAAGTTTTATTTATTTATTTTTTTTAAAAAACAAACAATTGTTTTATTTAATAAATATTAATTTGTTTTTAAACAAACTAGTATTTATATTTTTAGTTTTAAAACGTTTTTAACTTTTTTATTATTTTTTTATTAAACAAGTTATTAAATAATTTAATAGTTAGTATTGCTTTTTATATTATAAGTTAAGCGGTTTATAAACTTTAAATTTTTAAAGTAATTTTTAAATAAAGCTATATTTTTAGATCTACTAATATTTAAAACTTTTTTAGTAAAAATAAGCATATTTTTTTTTGTAAGTCTATATATTTTTCATTATTTATATAAAAAATAAATTTATATTAAACTTAACTTTTTTTTTTTATATTTATATATTTTAGGATTATTATATTATAAAACTTAAAAAGTTTTTTTAAATATATAAGTTTTTTTTATTTTTGTTTTAATAGTTTGTTTAAAAGCTTTATTTTTAAAATTAAACATAAGTTTTTATATTAATTTAATAAAAAATTTGGAATTATTTAATAAATTAATAAATTTTTTTTTGTATTAGAAAATAAGTATATAAATAATATTTAATTAAAAAAAAAAGTTCCTATTTTTTTATATGTTTATATTATATGTAGGTTTTATTAATTTGTTTGTATATATTGCAAGTATTTAAAAAAAAGTAAAACTAGGGTCTTAAAAAATTTTAGTATAAACTAAAGATTGTATTAATATAGTTTTTAATTGTATTAAAACATAAGTAAACAGTTTAAACGTTCTAATTAACTTATAATATTTGCGTTTAATATAAAAATAAAAGCAGGGGCGTTAAAGGCTTTGTTAGCCTTTAAAGATTTAAAAAAAGCTATTTTTGAGAAGGTTTATCAAAGTCTAATTTTTTATAAAAATAACCTGGATTATTTTACCGAGCATTAGCGAGGTAAGTATGATTTGGAAGCTTAAAATTAGCAAAAGTTAAAGAGTATGCTGCGCGAAAGCCAGACGATGGACTGGGTCTCCGAATCTGTTGCGTTTTTTTGCTAGTTTAAATTATAATAA
>JAJNNX010000094.1:0-58263 GCA_023159155.1 Ustulina deusta | reverse complement strand
ATTATAAATTTTAATAATTTATTATTTTTAAAAAAATTAGTAGTAATAAATATAATATAATATTATTAAAAACTAATAATTTTTATTTTTAAAGCTATAAAGCTTAATAAAAACTTTTATATTTAAATATTAACTAAACTAATATTAATAAATTTTAAAATTAATAATAATACTAAAGCTTTTTTAAGCAAAAATATTTTAATAATAAAAATTATTTTTATAAAAGCTACAAGTACTATATTATAGTTTAAAACTAAAATAGTTATTAGTACTGTAACTAACTAAAATAATTTTATTTAAATTAGTAACTTTTTAATAATTATATATTTAAAAAATTATTATTTTTTAAATATTTTAGCTAATATATTTTTAATATATTTTTAATATATTTTAAAAATAACTATAAAATAACCTTAATAATTACTTAAAGTAAAATAGTAATATTTAGAACTTTTTTATTTTAATTATAAAAAAATAGGTTATATTAATTATAACTATAAAAAATTAAAAATATTAGATTTAAAAAACTTAGTTAAAGTAAAAATAAAAAAACTTTAATATATTTTAATAAATATTTAAATAATAATTAAAAAAATAAAAAATAGTTTTAGTTTTAGCTATAAAGCTTAAGTTAAAACAATAGCTTTTTATATTTGTTTTATATTAATTTTATATTTTATATAATATTTATTAATTTAAATTCTTACGCTAAATATAATTATATTAGTTATATTTTTGGTTTATATAATAAATTAAAAAAAGCTTTATTTTATATTTATATTTTATAATATGCTACTAAAAATATATTTTCTAGTTATAATACTTATTAGATTATTTATAAATTTATTAATAGCTATAAAATAACTTAAAAATCTTAGTATGCCTACGTTACTATTAACTAAAATAATCGGTTAAAAAAAAGTCCAGTACTTTTTTTTTAAACTATACTAAAGAACCAAAAAATTATATTTAATTTAAGTTCGAATTAATAGTTTTATAGTTTATTAATTTGTTAGAGCTTATAAAAATAAAAAATATTATTAAGCTATTATATATTTTTTTAAACCTTTTTAGTTAAAAAAATTAAAAACTAAAAAAAATTATACTAATTTTAAAAATATTTTGCTAAAACTTTATAACTTAGCTAATTTTTTTAATACTAATAAAACTAGTATTTTTTTATACTTTAAACAAAAGAACTTAGTTATTAATTCATAAAATAATGCTATAATATTTTATTATTTTATTTATTTATTAGTTTAAAACAAACTTAAAAATTTTTAAAAATAGCTTGCAAAAATAATAGCTAACAAAAAAATATAAAAATCTAAAAGCTTAGCTAAAACTTTTATTTTGTTTGTTTTTAAAAAAAATAAAAATTTAAAACTATATATAAATTATAAAAAACTTAATTATATTATATAAAAAAATTGCTATATTTTATTTTTATTTTAGAATTAATAAATAGACTTATATATACTAAAATATTTATTAAAATTAATTTTAAAAATATTTATTATTATATCTAAATTAAAAAAAAAATAAAGTAAAAATACTTTTTTATATATATTATAGCTATTATAAATTTTTAATTATATTTATAGGTTTATATAATATTTTTGCTACTTTTTAGAACTATATATATAAAATATTTAATAATATTTTAAATATATTTTATATTATATATTTAAATAATATTTTTATATTTTTTACAAATAAAAAATCTTATATAAAATATATTTAAAAAATTATTAAAAGATTTTAAAATGCTAAGCTATATATTAAGCTTTTAAAATTTTAGTTATATTAATATAATTAAATAGTAATTATTTTCTAATTTTTGTTATAAACTATAATAATTTTTAAAGTTTTATAATTTTTATTAATACTTTATTAAAAATATTTTTAAGTTATTATTTTTCTAACTTAATATTTAAAAAAAAGCGCAACTAAAATAAAAAAAAAGTTACATTTTTTTAAACTATCTTATAATAAAAGTTTTTAAAAAGTTTTAGGACCTATTCAAAAAAGCTATTTTTTTTATATATTTTGATTTTAAAAAACAAATATTAATAAAAACCGATTTTTTTAAAGTAGTACTAGCAAAAAACTTTTTTTAAAAAAATAGTTAAAATAAATAGCGTTCTATTATGTTTTATTTTTATAAGTTTACTAATATAAAATCGAACTATAAGACTTTAGATTAAAAAATATTTATAATTATAAAATATTTTAAATATTAGCAGTATTATTTTTAAAAAAACAAGTTATTAATTAAAAAATTAATTAATTATAGTAATTTTTAAACGTTTATAAAAACTTTAAAGCTAAATAAAAAATAAGCTTATTAATATATATATTTAGCTTTTTTTAATTTTATTATTAAATATAATCAAAGCAAGCAAAATAGAGCTAATCTTTTATTATGCTAACCTAATTATATAAGCAATTTGTTCAAAAATATTAATTTTTTTTAATACTAAAAAAAAAAATTGTAGTAGTATAAACTAAAAATTTTAATAAGTATTTAAAAATATTAATAAACAAAATATATATTGCCCGACCTTTTAAAAAAAGAACTATTTTTATATAAGCAGTTATATATATATAAATATAAATAATTATAAATAATAAAAACTTTTAAAATTTAAATATATTATAAAGTTTATAAAATATAATCTAAAATATTTAATAAAAAAACCTTGAATATAAATTAATTAAAAAATGTATTAATACTAGAAAGCTTACGGATTTTTAATAAATAATTAAAAAATCTTTTTATATTATAAAAATAAAGTTTATATTTTTTTTTAAAAATTTATTTATTTTTAGTTTATTAAATTATATTATAATAACTTATTAATAAAGCATTTTAAATAAAAACATATGTTTGAACTATTATAGTATAAGTTTTTTTAATTAAAAATAAAAGTAAATATTAATAACTATATAAGTAGTAATATAATATGTTTTAAATTAAAAGCAAAATATTATTAAAAATATAACAAATTTAATACTTTATTTATATTTTTAGTTTTTATATAAAAACTATTTATAGATTTTATAGTTCGACTGTTTTTAATTTTTAATAAAAACTACTAAATTAATTTTATTTTAATAATTATTAATAGATTTATTAAGTTAATATATTTATTTTTTATTAATATTAAAATAACTTTAATATAATTTACTACTTTATTTTATTAAAAAATTAAATATATTTATAAGGTTTTATAAATATTATGTTAAATTATAGCTTTTTTTTTATTAGTTATTTTTAATTAGACCTATACTATTATTTTAAAATTAAAAAAAGATATTTGGTTATGTTTTATTTTAAAACTAATAAGTAAACAAAATATATAAATTAAACAATTAAAAACTACTTTAAATGTTTTATTAATAATAAATAAACTAATTAGCTATAACTATTTTTTTAAATATATTTTATAATTAATTTAGCTATTAATAGTATAATTAATAAGTTATTTTTTAAAGTTTTATATAGCTATATATTAAAGTTTAGATTATTTATTAAAAATAATTTTATTTTAAAAAAAGTATTAGTAGTATAAAAATAATTATAAAAATTATAAACTATTAGGAATAACTTAAAAAATTAATAATAAATTATAATTAAAAAGCATTAAAAATATTATAATATTAAATATAAACTTAAAATTTATAAAATTAAAAATATAGTAATATTATTTATAAAGAATTTAAATTTTAAATATTTTAAACTTATATTTAAGTTTATTAGCCTATTTTAGATCCTTAGTTATATTAGATTATAAGCGTATTATTTTATATTTTTAATATAATATATTTATTTTTATAATATTTTTTTTATTTAATTATTTAAGTTTTAAAAAGCTAATATTATATATAATTTATTTATATTAAACTTTTTAAACAATTTAAATAAATAAAAAATTAAAAATATAGTAATAAAACAAATATATAATTATAAGTTATATTATAAAATTAAATAAAAAAGCTAGCTAATTAAATATAATTAATAAGTATTAGCTACTAATATTATAGCACTTAAAGCAATATAAACTTTTAAATAATAGCAAAGTTATAAAAAAAAAAACTTTTAATTTAGTAATTTATGTTTAAAATAATAATAATAAAAATTAATTATTTTTATTTTTATTTAAAAGTATTTAGTTTTATTATTTAGAGACTTAATTAATTTAATAATTATATTGGCTTTAAACTTTAGCAAATTAGCAAAAATAAACTTATAAAAAACTTATACGGTTAGAATCAAACTAATTATTTTAAATATTTAATTTGCGCTTTATTATTAAGCTATATATAAACTATTCCTAAAATTAAATTTTATTAAAATAGTAAATATTTAAGTTTATTATAGCAGCTATAATAGTAATTTAGGTTGTTTAATTATAAATATTTATAACTATTTTTTTTAACTTTATTATTAAATAATAAATATCATAGTTAGTATAGTTTTAGCAAGACCTATAAAAACTCTAGACCTATATAGCAGCAAAATAGAAAGTCTATATATAAACTAACCTATAACTCTATAGCTATATATATAGAATTTATATCTATTTATTTTATAAACTTTAATTTTTTTTTTAATTTAAAATCTTTATTTATAACATTAATAAACTAGCTATAAAAACTTTACTTAATTAATTATAATATTACTTTAAGCTTACTAATTATTTATTAATAAAGATTTAATAAATATATATTTTTTATTTTATTATAATTAGCAAAATATAAATAAACTTTTCTTTTAGTTATATATTTTATAATATAAATTTAATTTTAATATAACTTTAATAAAACTTTTAATTTTTATATTACTTAAAAACTAATAATTTATAAAAAACCTAATTTTAAAAATTTTTATTTTATTTTTAGTTTTTAAATAATTAAAATAATTTTAATTTTTAAATATAGCTAGTTTTTTATTATTAAATAATTTTAAAAAAAAAATTTTATAACAAAAAAAAAATTAAACATTAAACTTTTTTATAAACGCTTTAAATAAACTAATACTTAAAAAGAAAAATAAAAAAAAAAGCAAATTTTAAATTTAAAAAAACAAAATTTAAACTAGAACTAAAACAATTTAAAATAAATAATATATTTAAAAATATATTAATAAATATTATAGCTATATAAACTTATAATTTCATATTAGTTCTAATAGAACTTTTTTAATAAATAAAAAAAATAAAGCATTAATTTTTTAATATATTTATTTTAATATTTTTAAAAAATAACTATAATTTAATAATAAAAAATATATTTAAAAGTATTAACTTTAAACTTTTTAGTTTTATTATTTTTTTTATTTTTTAGTGTTTTAAACCTTGTTTATATTAAAAAAGCTAAAATATAAAAAACTAATTTTAATAAATTTATAAAAAATAAATAAATAAAAATATTATTATATTTTAAATTAAAAATAATTAATTTTAATATATTATAAACTAATTAAAAAAATATACTAAAAAATTAATAAAAATATATTTTTATTTAATTAAAAAATTATTTAGTAATATTATTAAAATAATTTAAATTTATATATATAAAACTAATAAAAATATTAATAAATTTATTTTTATATTTAATACTTTAGCTTAAATGTATTAATTTATTAAATTATAAGAAAAATATAAATTATAAAACTATTTTTATATAAATTTTAATATTTTTTATAAATTAGTTATTAATAAAATTATTAAATTAATATATAATATTAAACAAATTTATAAAAATTATTAATAAATTAAACTTATTAGTTTAGTTAAATAAAAATCTAATTGAAATAATTAAATTTTTAATAAACTTGCTTATTAATTTTTAACTAATTTTAAAAGTTTTAAAAAATTTATTTTAAAATAATTAAAATAAATATTAACTATAAAAAAAAAAGCTTATTAAAATAATAAAACTTATTTTGTTTATAATAAAAAAAAAAATTTATTAGTTAATTATTTTAACTAAAAACTTAAAGTTTTAAATATTTAACTAGCAAAAAAAATCTATAATAAAAATAGTTTTAATAGTTTATTTAATTTAAAAAATAAATAAAACTAATAAAAGTTTTTTATTAGTTTTTTTATTTATTTTAGTTAAAATATATAACTAAAATAAATTAATTATTTTTAAAATATTTATTTAATTATAAATTAATAATATTAAAATAAAATAGTTAATAAAATTTATAAATATTTAATATATATTATAAAAATTAATAATTAATAATTTGAAAATTAAATATTTTAAATTATTAATTTTAATTATAATATTATTATTAGTATTAAATAATTAATAAAATAAAATATTTTAATAAAAACTTAAAAATAATAATTAATTTAATTAAATAATTTATTTTTATTAGTTTAATTTTTATTAATAATTATAATTAAACTTTTTAGCTATAAATAATAAAATATAAACCTAAAAATATAAAAAAATAATAATTAATATAATTAAATATTAAAATAATTTTTTAAAAATAATTAAAACTAAAAAAAATATAAAAAAGACCTAAAACTTTTAAACCTAAAATAAAAAAAAATTATATATTAATTTTTAAAAAAAAAAAAACCTAAACTATTATTAAAAAAATTATATAAAATTTTTAAAATTATTTTTATTAAAATAAATAAAAACAACTAATTAAAAAAACTTCAAAAAAACTTATTATAATTAAGTTTATAATAACTAAAAATAATTATATTAAATTATTTAAAAAAAACTTAAAAATAATTAATATTTTATAAAAAGAATTAATTTAAATTAACTAAATAATATTATAAAAAACTTTTAATAATAAACTAATCTTATTTTTTAAAAAAAAAACCTTTAAATATATAAAGTTAATATAAAGCTTTTTGTTTTTTTAGCTATTATATTTAAAAACATTTTTTTTAAAAAAAATTTTAAAACTTTATTATTATTATAACTAGAATTTAATATAGTACTAAAACTTAATAATAAAAAAAATATTTTTAAGCTTTATTAATATTAAATATTTATATAATTTATTTTATTTAAAAAAAAGTTTATAAATAAACTATTAGTTATAAATTTAAATATTATTTTTATTTTATTTATATTTAAATTTAAATTGATTAAATATAAATTTATAATTAATTATTATTAATTATAAAATTATATTATTTTTTTTTTTTTTATATTTATAAAAAAATATTTTAATAAAAAGTTTTATTATTTAATTTAAAAATAAAACTTGCTTAGTAGCAAGCTTTTATTAATATATAAATTTAAAAACTTTTAAATAAATTTGCAAATATTTATATAAATAATATTTTAATTTATTTTAAAACAAAAAAATAGTACTAGATTTATTATAAAAAAATAATCTATTATTTATATTAAATTAAATATTAAAAAAATATTAAAAAATAGTTATAAAAACTAAAATTAAAATTAAAATTAACTTTATAAAAATTTAAGCAATTTTAAATTAAAATTTTAATAATTTTAAAAATATTAAATTAATTTAATTATTTTTTAAGTTTTATAATTATATTTATATATTTATTTATTATATTAATAAAATTACTACTTTTTTAAATTAACTATTTAAAAAAAATAAGCTATTTATAATAGGATTAAAATAAAAATAAACTTTTAAATATATAAAACTATTAATATATAACATATTTGTTTTAGTTTTTTTTAGGCCTAGCTAACTAATATAAATAAAAATAAATACTTTATATAATATAATAAAAAAAATTATTTAGTAGTAATAAAAAAATATAACTTAAAAATTTATAAAATATTTTTTTAAAACAATAATATTAACTAAATAAATTTATTTAATTTAAAACTATAAATTTTTAACAGTAATATAAACTTTAAAATATTATTACTTAAAGCTTTTTAAAACTAAGTTTTTTATAATAATTAATTATTAAATTTTATTATATTTTTTAAATAAATATATTTTATTAATATAATAAATATACTAAATTAACTTTTTAATACTAATTAAAAAAAAAATAAATAATAATTAATATTTTATTAAAAAAAATAGCTAAACTTTTTATAATTAAAACTAAAAAAACTAAAAAAAAAATAATAATATTAGTATTGTTTAATAAAATATTAAGTTTTATATAAATTATAAATTTTTTATTTAATATTTTTTAAAAAGCTAACCTAATAAACTTAATTAAATAAAAAAACTAACTATAAAATCTAAAAAATAAAAATAAAAAATTATATATATTTAAAATTATTTTAAATAAAACTATTTTTTTTATATAGCTTTAATTTAAAAAGTTTATATGTTTTTAATTATTATATACTAAAATTAATATAAAATAATTAAAATATTAAAACAAAAATATTATTAGTTTTATTTAAAATATAATTATAAATAATATATTTATAATTATTATAACTATAAAAAAACAAAATATTATAAAATAAAACTTTTAGCTTTTTTTATTTATTATTTATATTAGCTATAATATAATAATATATAATAATAAATAATAAAAATATACTATTTAACTAATAAAGTTATAACTATATATAAATATTTATAAACAAATTTAGCTATTTAATTATAACTTTGTTTAATAAAAAAATAAATATTATAAAATTATTAGTTATATAATATAATAAAAATTTATGTAAATTTTTTAATATATTAAATATATAAATATTAAATAATATAAAACTATTTATTTTTAAATTTATAGTAATAATTAATAGTTTTATAAATATTAAGTACTATTTTAGTAATACTTATTATTTGTAAACTTAAAAAGTAATAAAATTAACTAATTAAAAACTAGACTAATAACTTTATTTTTATATTAATAAATATTAAAACAATTAAAATCTTTATTTTTTTGTTTTAAATTTTATATATAATTTTTTATAATATTTATTAATCAATATATTACTATTAAAAATAATAATAAAAATTAAAATATAAAACTTTTTAATAATAAATATTTGAACTAGTTTGCGAAACTTAAAATATTTAAAAAATTATATATAATATAGCAATTTTTTATATAAAAATAATATAAACTATAAGCTAATAAAAAAAAATATTTAATAAATTTTAAAATAAAAAATAAAGTTTTTTTAAAAAAAAAAAGTTTTGTAATATAAGTATTAATTATTAGATTAAATTTTTAGTTAGTTAGATTTTTTAAAATCTTAAAAAACCAAAAATTTAGCTATGTTTTTAATTTGTTTAATTTTAATAAAATAAAAAACTTATTTTATACTAACTAATTATAAAAAGCAAGCAATAATTTTTTATTTTAATAAATTTAATTATTACTTTTAATTAAAAATATTAATAATAAAACAAAATTCAAAATTAAACAAATCAAATAATTAAAAATATATAAAAAAAATAAAAACTTATAATATTAGATTATTTAAAAAAATTATAATTTTAATAATACTTAGTATATAGCTTAAAATTTTAAAAATATATTAATTAAGTTTAACTAATTTTATTAAACTTATAAAAAAGCTTTTAAATTTTTTATAAAATTATAAAAATAAATATATATAATAATAGCTAATAAATTTATAAATAATTATAAAAATAATAATAAAACAATATAATATAAAAAAATTATATAAACTTAATATTATTAATAATTTTGAGTTAAAATTATATTTAAATTTTTAGTTTTAAAAAAAAATAGTATAATAATAAGTATAGTTTTAGTAAAACTTATAAAAATTTTAAACCTATATAGCAATAAAATAAAAAGTCTATATATGGACTAACTTATAACTTTGCAGCTATATATATATAATTTATATTTATTTACTTTATAAACTTTGACTTTTTTTTTTTTTTTTTTTTAGTTTAAAATCTTTGTTTATAATATTAATAAACTAGCTATAAAAGCTTTACTTAACTAATTATAACAATAAATAGCTAATATTTATAATATATAACTATAATTTTTAAATTAAAAATATATAGTGGTTATATAAAAATATGCTTTATATTAATTAATTATTTATTTATATTAAATAATAATACAAAATAAAATTAAATAAAAATATTTATAGCGTAAAAAAAAAAGTGTATTATTATTTAAAACAAGATGTTTTTTTATTATATTATTAATTAAAAATATATAAATAATTTATAAAAACTTAATAAAACAATAAAAGAACTATTTATTTTAGTATTGCTAAGTTTGTTAGTAAAGCTGAACTATATATAATAAGTTGCTAAAAAATAATAAAATATTTTTAATAAACAAAATTAAATACTAACTAGTTATTAATAAAGCTTTATAAAAACTTGCTAAATAATTAAACTTGTTTTATTAATAATTTTATTATTATTTATATTTATTTTAGGGTTAAAAAACTAACAAAACTAGTTTAATAATTTATTAATATAAATTATATCAAAAAATATTAAACTTAGAATTTAATTAAATAAAAAATTTAAGTTAGTACTAATATTAACATAAAATAAATATAGATTTATTTATAGGGTTATATGTTTTGTGTTTTTTTTAGTACTTATTATAAAAAAATGCTTTAGTTTTTTTTAAAATATAAATAATTTAAATAAACTAGCCAAGGTTAAGCTAAGCTTTATTATAAGTACTACTAAAATAATATTAGTACATATATATACTATAAACTAAAATTTTGGCAGGTTTGCGTTAATAAGCTTTGTTTTTAGTTTTAGTAGCTTATTTATATATATATTATTTATGGTTATAATAATTGCAGCTATTTATATCTTTTTAGCAAACAAAACGTTAAAAGCAATAGTTGCGGCACTTTTATAAAAGCTTTTTATTAAAGAAAATAGAAGAAAGGTTAAAAATAGTATTAAATATAGTAATATAAGCGTAAAAAAAAAAAAAAAAGTATAAAAATAAAGTAAAAAAAGGGAGAAATAATAGTAGCGATATATATAAGTAGCTAAAACTAACAAATAATAATAATAGCGGCGGCTAAAAAAAAAAATTTTAGGCTAAAATATTTATATAAAATTAGATCAATTTTATAAATAATTTATATATAGCTTATGTTTAAATTATTAGTATTAAAATTTACTATATATTTAAATATATAATATATATATATATATTATACTATATATATACTAAAACTTTTAATTAATAATATTATATATTATTAATATAATAAAAATATTTAATTGATTATATTGTATTAATTATATATATATTACCTTAATTTTATATAAACTTTATATTTAAATTACCTTTTATTTATAAACATATATACTACCTATTTATACTATATACTTTATATTTTGTATACTTATATATATTAGGTAAAAAATAACCTAACTAAAGAGGGAAAGATAGTTATTATGCCTAGCATACTAAGACCGGTATATATTTACTATATATATATACTATGTTTGCACCTACTTTAATAAAGAATTTTCTTTTTATAAGCTTTAGTTTTATAAGCTAACTTTACTAAATATATAATTTATTTTTTTATATATTGTACTTGACCTTATGAACTTCCTATTTATGATAATATTAAAAAATTTATTTCTCTAGGTTATTTAATACTAATATTTTTAGCTTATATAAAAATATTTAATATATTATAAAATATAAAAAAAGCTTAAAGTTTTAAGGTATTATAGCTTAGCAATAAGCATTTCTTTATAATAACTAATTTTATTATAGCAATAAAAGCTTTAAATAATAATTATTTTTTTTAATTTATTTTAGTATTTTATATAATAAATTTTATTAAGCTACGCTAAAAGTATTAATATTACTAATATTTTATTAATTATTAGCTTATATAAAACTAAAGAATTAATAGTAAAGTTTTAATTAGCTAAATTAAACAAAATAGCTTTATATTTTTGTAAACTTTATTATTATACTATTTACTATACTTTTAACTGCTTAAACTTTTTTACTAGTTAACTTTACTTTAATAAATATAAAAATTATTAAAAAATCTACAAGTTTTTAAAACTTATAAATAATATACTAAAAAAAAACAAATTTATTATAACAAATAAATATATTTTATGCAATACTAATACTAAATCTAAATTTAATAAAAACCTAATAAAATTTTTATAAAATCTTATATCTATAATTTAGCAAAACAGTTAGAATATTTCAAAAATATTCATAAATAGCATACTAAACAAGAAGCTATTTCAAAAGTTAGATATTAAGAAATAAAATTATTAGTTATATGCTTAGAAATTCTTTTTTGTTTACTGGTATATTGCTAAAAGGAAATATTAGAATTAAAGGGCTAGGTTATCTAGTAAACAGCCTTAAACTACTCTTTAAAGCAACCCTTATATAAGCAAGAATACTAATTAAAGACTTGCTTTATTCTAATAGATTAAACCCCTTATATTTTACCTACCTAGGACTTATTTCCCTTATATTATATTCTATTTAAGCTTAGTAATTAAAACTAAAACCTAAATATTAAACCTTACTAATTATTATACTACTTTATTATAATAAAAACTAAAAAATAAAAATAGTACCCCAAATAAAAACTATTATTTGCTATATAACTTTAAGTTTTTTATTTAATTAGTATAATATTAGCAACACTAGCTATAGAACCAGGAATCGATTATTATTTTTGCGTATCGCACTTACAACAACCTAGCACCAAACCAGCAAACCTCGCACACTCCGCTTAAAGCATTCTCCGCCGAACATCACTGGGACGCCCGAAATCTTATGACTAGTATAATCATGGGGATAATCGGGCGGATCGGCCGAGACGTGCGGAACAATAGGCCAGTCAATCTTGCCGTCGCCGTTGTTGTGCGTGATGGCAAGCGGCGGGTTGCTTGCGGAGAAATACAGATATCAACAACCCGTCCGTCTCTGGATTGCTATGAGTTGATAGGTGCCGGGGATATCCCCCTAAGCATTCAGTTAATTTGGATGTCAATCTAATTTGTTCCATTCTTATTGTTGGGGTTGTGGTTGTGATTGTGTCTATGCTGTTGCTAGCGATGCCTATGAGAAAACTTACCGATATCGGCAAAATCACCCGATTAGCGCCGGCGCGTAACGATGCAACGATGAGCTGGACCTCAGCAGAGTCGTCGGCGTTGTTGTTCATCGTGGTGCACTTTTCATGACCAAGTATGTTTTGTGAAGCACTGATATCGAGCTGAGGCAGTCGTATATTGCCAAGTTCTATGACTAGTCTGGTTAAGGCCAGGAAAAGTCCTGCAGAGTCACCTAAGTTTCTAATTAATGCTTATCGAACCGGGATAAGTCTCAAAAGAAACTATGGTTTAGTAAAGTAGAGTCCATCAAGGGAAAGAAAATATACGCGAAGGTACGTAGCTCAGAATTATATGCAGGAGGAAATATCCATAAATATGTAGCTCTCACGATCCGTTACTAGACATTCGTTTTTCTTCAACTAACATTTTCAATTAGACCACATTTGAGCTTCTGCGCCTTGGTATTCTTTATTATTCTACCTTCTGGAGTCACGTTGCCTTTGAGAACTCCAAAATCGCTAATAACGGCGTTGCCATGTTTGGTATAGAGCCCTTAGTATACCATCGGCAAGGGTTGTATGTTTGACAATTGAAAAGTGTACGATTGGTGCGGGCGGTGCAAGGGAGCTCTTTCGGATGCAAAGGGCTAGCTCAAGGTTTATCGTCTTTCTATACATCACACATGCCATATCTCGTTGAATTTTCTGCTCCTAAGCATTTGCATCAAGTTCAGGTGCTCGTGGTTCTACGATCATTATTGTGTTGAAAGTGAACTGTATCGAGGAGTCACTTCATGTCCTATAATACAAGCTGAATCCAACGCTCAGATACCAATCATTTCACCATATTAAACATAGTAGTTAGATAATATCAGACTAGTTGCGAGTGGGAAGGTTCAGGATAGGGGGGTGCGGCCTGCGGGGCTTATATAGCTAGGTTTATATATATAATTATTGCGAAAACCTCCGGCCTCCTTTGCGAACTTGCCCCGGATGTGACAGCATATGCTTAAGCAATTGTGGGTGTCTGTGTGTTTTTTAAAAAAAGCCTACATTAGCAGATATATATACATATTATTAAAGTTAAAAAATCAATTGACAGCAAGATCTATTTTCTCTCACAACTTTCGTCCAGGCATTGTCTATCACTCGCTGATACTTAACAGAGTTGTTAATATTGGTGCAGTATATTAATGGCATGGCATAAGAACAGTAATTTTATATGCTCTGTCTCGCGTTGTGTCTCAAAGTTCAAGAACTCCTCTTCAAAGTAATATCTAAAAGTTATATAGCTCTGCAAAACACCCGTCGCCCGTTAGGTTGAAGCCCACAGTATATTAGTTGGGCTATTTCTTCTTTTAATATGATCACTAAAACACTGAATTGATCGGCCCAAACATACGAGACACTCATCTCCATATGGGTTGAACACGTCCGCAACTGATCGGAGAGTATGCCCACCCCTTATTGATGTGCGGGTTTGTGTAGAGATCTTCCCAGTTTGCTAGCTTAGAAATGTTTTCAGGAAGGGGCGATAGTGATTAATTCACCATTAATCGCCGTCGTAGTGCTAGACACGAGACGACTATGCCCCAGTCTAATCACAGCCCTAGATCGTAACCATCAGCGTGCGAATCACGAGACATGCCTAAAGAAAACCCCATGACTTCTCAACTTCCTGTTAATGGCATCAATGCCTGGCCAAGCGCAAGCCGCGACGGAAGCCATAAAAAGGCTTCGTAGGTGTGAGTGGACTGAGTGGCTGAACAGATGAAAAGGGGCGCTGAACACCAAGAAAGAAAAGAAAAATGGTATCGGAATGGTTTTCACTCTTTTCGTGGCTATTGTGCTAGGAAGGGTACAGACAGCCTGTCTCCTCGTGTAAGGGCAAGGTGAGTACCGCATATACGTGAGCCTGCCCACATTGTCCACTTCGATACGCACGAGTAAATCGCGCAGCTAACGGGCCGGGGAATCTTCGCAGCGGGTGAAGAACGAGCTGGGAAGCGAAAGCGAGAAGAGCCGAAGATTCAATGAGCTATGAATCTACCTCACCTGTGACGGGAGCTTCTTACTAAAAACAGAAATCGGCCGAGTAAATCAACTATCGCTGCGATCGTCATGTTGGGTATTCTGGGTATTTCCGATGAGTGAAAGTTGCACGGTCTCAGTAGAATGAGTGGGAGGGCAGAAGTTGAGGGGTAAAGAAATCGGAGGTCTACTTGAAGGACCAGAGATGAGAGTTCTAGTGACCCTTTACCGGCGTCAACGTTGTGGGCGACATGATCGAGCTTCTCGGCAACGCGCTGTTCGATAGATAGAAGATGTTTACCCGTCTTTTCTTTCAATCCATTTGTTGCCCTTCGACCGTTCGTAGAAGTCTGCCGAATCGACTGCATTTCTTGGTTTAGACGGCGAAGCGCTGTTTGCGCGCCAATTAAAATAATTTTATCAAGTTCTTCACTTCATTAAGTCTGTCGTTAGAATCCGCTAGCGGACTTTGTCTGTCTAATCTTACACGCATCCAAACGTAACATCCAAACATACTCATCTATCGAACTCGAATTGTCTTTCCCGACCTGCAGACCTCGCCGTCCCATCTGATATTGTATGAGCAGCCGTGTATGAAAACGTCTGAACTACCTCGTTCTTGGCTATGATATCTGAGGACTAGTCCTTGCCCCCTCCCCGCGCTCAGTAAGACTGCCGGCGGCGAATGGTGACGCGTCGCCGTTCACTTGGTGTATAGGCTTCTTTGACTCGCCACTTGTACCTCTTGCGAGGGACCACTCAGACAATTGGGCAAATTCGTTTTCGTCGTTTCGGGTTTCGCGAACACTGTGTCTACTAGCCCTCGTATCATTACTACTGCTGCCATGGGAGCGACGAAAAGTGAGGGACACCAGGTGGATAACAGAGGCCGAGACTCTGGAGAGGTGTGATCTGGTAGCCAGAACTGCAAGGGTCGGTAGGCAGGCAGCCACAATCCCGATCGCGATTTCGCAAAAAGACCATACGCCGGACCACACCTGGTTGTCTAATGACAAGGTTAGTGAAGGAACGTTGAAGGTAGAGCGGTACTTACAACTTGGATCGCCCTCCGGGGCCTGCGCCAGAGCCGCCACACGCACGATGCCAAACACGCACACGACGGCACCCAGCAAGAAGATGCCGCACACTTGGATGCGGCGCGTGAGCGATAACCGGAGCAGGAGGATATGGCGAATGGGTAACGTCAATATACCGAAGTCAGTCACCACATTGATGATACTGACCACGTTAGAATGCTGCCTAGTCTCAGCGACGATGCAGACTTACCCAAGGGTAGTAAATGGTGGCAGCGTATTGATACATCTTCCCGGAATCCCCGTCCACAGCGAAGACAGTGGAACGCACTCGAAGGCGGTGACGAAGATGAGGGCCAGATTATAGGCCACAATAAAGATGCCGAGGCCCCATGCGATATAATACAGCGCCTGTATCGGGTAGAAGATGCGGCAGTAGAAGCACAGTATGGAAAGCTTGGTCAGGACAACGCATATCGAATATGCCACGATAGCCGTCACGTAGGCTTGAACGAAGCCAGGCGTGTTGGTGACAAAAATGATGTGCTTGCCCTCGCCAAAAGAGACGGCAAGCCAGCCTACGATGGCGTAGGCTGACAGTGGCACCAGCGCCGCAAGAATCAGCCAGTCATCATGGCCAAACCGCGTCTTTTCCGCCTTGCGAGCCCAGACGCGCAATCCCACTAAAATGTAGGCTAGGATCAAGCCTGCCGCGTTGGATGCGATGATGCTCCCTTGCCGGTTGTCACTCGCATGCTCTGTGAAGTATTCGATCTCGTCTGGTGATAGGGACATGGTGGACAGGCAAAACACAAGCCGCCGCAAGGCAATCGAAGTCCTGGAAATTCCACCTCATCGAACGTCCGGCAGTGGGGGCTGTCGGCTTAATATTGATTAAATATACACACTGACTTAACCCTCAAATATCGATCTGTGATTGGGTTTCGCTATCGTCGATAATTTGACATGTTCAAAAGGCATCCAACTACCAGTAGATGGCCGTTTCCCAATTGCAAAACCTGTTGGGGTACGAATGCCTACTGGATCAACCGTTAGCTGGCTTCGCGAGGAGTTGGCACGGATGCGGCCAAGGCCGGGGAGAGGGGCGAGGTACAAGGCAGGGCGGTTGGGAGCTTCGATATTCGATCGGATCAATGTTGTGCATGATTCAGATAATACTATGTACTACCTAGTAGGATTTGTGTGTCAGACGAGCACTGCAACGTTCGATCCTACGGTACGGTACGGTACTCCCCGTGTGAAGCCCCATGGTTGATAGGTGCACTGCATATGGGTTTTCCTCGGGATGGCTGACGCCTGCCCGTCGGAACGCAACATGGGGGCGGGAAAAGGATCTTATTGAGCCACTCGGTTGTTCTAGATGGCATTGGGTGGGCTCGCGAAGTTGTAAGAAGGATGGAGTTATTGACATGGCATCCACCGTGAGGAGTACTCTAGACACTGTCCCCCGTGCCTTCCAACACAACCCCTACATTATCTTCGCTGTAGTGTGCTTGAATGTAAACCTCCTTCTACACCACTTCATCCTCCTTTGCAACACTTCATCCCCCTTTACACCGCTTCATTCCCCTTTACACCACACCACTCTCCTCTCGGTGCCGGAGGAGATGTTCGTTACAATGCTGTTCAGTACCTTGTCAGAGGGGGGTTGATTGCACACATGACGTTTCATTTCGTAGAACGAAAGAATGGTCACTAACCGCGTCTCCAACATTTGTTATTGCTGTTGCCACCTCAGGCATGGATTGTAGAGTATTCGGCGTAATTAGTGCGACTAGCCCGCGCACTGTAGCGATGTCCCCGCCATGCTTACTTAAGCATGATAGTGGCTAGCTACTTAGGTACCTAATCACAGGTTGTTTCCCCATGCTGCGTCACGTCTCAGGGATCCCCAGTAACGAAACACTTGTCTCGCTGACCGATAATTGGGCATTGGAAATCGCAGCACCAGCTCATCATCCAGGCTTATGAATGTGGGATACCCCTCGCTCCCTTATTTCGTTCGGTAACGCTTAACAAGACTGCTCTAAGCTTACGTACGGCGCAGTCCGGTCAGAGTGACACCGTACACTACTACCTAGCGGAAGGGTCCTCCTTGAATGTCACAGGTTCTACCAACCACTAGGCAGCATGCTGGAGGGCTAGAAGGCATGACGATGGATGTTTGCTCGACTTGGCTATTAGGAGAACAACCCTCGAATTTTTCCAAGCGAATTCATGCCCCGTAATTTCCCAGACGAGTAGCTTACATGATGAACATAGCCTTAACAATTTGTGCTACCAGCTGCGCTCTGGTCCAACCTATGGATCACAAGCAAGGAAAGCTTCTTTGTGCGGCTGCCTTAGTACCATGACTGTGCACCACATGCTCATAGATTCTCTCGTATGCGCTCTGCAGTGACCTCCTTACAGATCTGTAGGATACTGTCAATCTCTTCGGGCCGAGTCCGGCCTAAGCCGCATTCTGTAGCCACGCCGAAGGGGAATGGGACGCTAGCCTGCGCAGCCTCGATGCGTTTCTTTGTCCCAGCTTCATCATTGGCATGCACGACACCAAGGTATAGGTAAGGCGGTTTCGAGCCGGAGCTATCAAACTTGAGACCGGCCAGAGGTGAGAAGTAAGCAGAATCCGTTCGCTCTTTGGGCACTGGCAGGTGAATCCATTCAGTTCGCGGGCCGACGGTCTCGCGGGCGAGCAGGGCGTTGGCGAGCTCGACCAGGAGCGACGTATCCTGGGGTTCGATAAAATGCTGGTGCCGGAGATCGCCGTAGCAGAGATGGAAGGCAAGTTTCACGTCTTTAGGAATCCGCTCAGATAGCCGGACGACGCGGTCCACAAGACCCTGTAGCACGCCCCCAGGCGACGAGAAATAGGCTTGGTGCCGTTTCTCGAGAAGCCGTCCCTGATCGAATTCAAGTGCCGTCATCTCGAAGCATAAGTCCCATTGAATCACCACATCATCATGAGGAATATCCGTGACGATATGATCGATCGTTTCCGCAAAACGTTGTTCATATAACGGCTCAATCGCATTTACTAGCTCCGGTTTCACATGGCCAACCAAGACACTGTACGGCGAAGGCAGGCCGATCTGAAAACGAACATTGGAGGGGATGATATTTTGTTGACGAAGTCGTTTGAACTCGGTGTAAGACGACAACGCCGCCTCGTGGTAGGCGGTTGGTTTGATGTCCGCAAGCGTAAAGGTCGGTAGTTCGGATTCAGACTCAGGCAACGGGGTCCCTCCTAGTTCGTTTCGCCGGGCAACGCGAGGAAAGCGTTGCAGTTGCCATCCAATGTAATTCCATCGTTCACCGGTCTCGCCATCCGGCACAGCTTGCAAGCGGCCAGGAAGCGCGGTAGTCAAGCGCGTGAAGACCTCCTGCGGCGAGGCTCCGGGAACGCTGCCAACCATGAGCACTCCAGTTGGCTTCATTGTGACTTGGAAGTTGATGTAGTATTTATTATATGTGGAAAAGAAATGAGGGGGTTCGGAATAGCGAAGGGTGATTGAGTAGAAGGAGGCGGTTGTGATAGAATTAAGCGATGCCTTTATTGTATGTTTGTATCGATTGGGGTGTCCTCTTTGTTGTATGTTTTATTGTTGTTCCCTTTATAAGTGATATCCCTAAATCTATTTTATAAAGGAAGGATATAAGTCTGATTTTTGTATTAGTAGATAGCTATAGATTAGCTAACCAACCAGATACTTAAATCGATCGCAAACCCAAGCCCAACCATACCTATTTTAGTAAGTAGATACAATAGTAAACGCACTAAGCCCTGAAAATGTTTATTTATAGATCTACAACAGCCTTACAGGATCTGCTGTCTCTGCTTAACAGTCGATCAAATATAGACACTGGAATACATATCAAAACTTGAAGCTAAATTAAAACCCGTTGTTTTCGATATGCCCCAACTTCAGGGAAGTATTCAAGTACTTATCAACGATTTTCCAATAAATAATTAAACGTCATTCTTTAGTTGACAACTCCCTTAATGCTAAGAAAGTACGGATATTGAGCAACGGTTGACTAGCTTCGAGAAGGGCGGGGTATGGGGGTGGGTCTGGTGCGGGAGCGGAGTGATCCGCGGTGCGTCTGTTTGGACGTACTGTTGTAGCATTGGTTGGAAAAGCGAAGGTGTAGGTGGAAGGGATGGAGTACCGCATTCCTCGATTAGAACTTGACCGGCGCTAATAGCTTGGCATGCAACAATCTTTTTTGCTAGACCGTAATTAAAGAGCATTTACCTAAGCAAATATTATATAAATATGCTTGTTTTTAATAGAATATTTATATAGTACTAATTTTTATTAACTAAACAAGTTTATAACTAAAATATATAAAATAGCTAAATCTTTTAATTCTAACTAAATTATATAAATTTATAATAATATTAATAATATAACTAATTAATATAGCTTGCTAACCTAACTAAAATAATTTTAATATTATTATTTATATTTAAATTAGATAATTAAATAAAAAAAATATTATAAAAGCTAAATATAGCTTTTTGAAACTTATTAAATAAGTTTATAAATATTATTTAAAATAAAAAAAATAAAAATATTATTATTTATAAAAAATTATTAAATTTTATTTAATTTAAATATTATTAATAAATATATATTAATAAATAAAAACTAAACTTTTATTAATATTTTATTTATTATTAAAAAAAAATTTACAAATTTTTGTTTTAAAAACTTATTATATATTTTAAAATATTTAATAAACAATATATTTTTAACTAATAAATATAATAAAAAATACTCTTTAGCCGTTATATTATTATAGTTTAATTTTTGCTAGCTAGAATTAAAAGTAATTTTATAAAAAGAATTTTATTAAATAAAATAAAAATAAAAATTAATAAAAATTATTTTTAATATTTTTTAATTTAATTATAATAATATATTTATATTTTTAAATAAATAATTTAGAAAGTTTTTGTAATATTATTAAATTAATTATTATTAAGTAATATATATATTTATAAAAATATTTGAAAAAATAATTAGTTATATTAATATATTTTTATAATTTATAAAAAATATTAGTTTTAATAAATTTTATTATTATTTAATTATTAATATAAATATTAAATTAATTGAAAAAGTAAATAAATAAATAAAATAATAAATAACGCTAGTTTTAATAATAATTATTAATAAATTATATATAAAAAAATATTAATATAAAGTTTAATATTATTATATATAATAATAATAAATTATTTAAAAAATAAATTAAAATAAACTTAATTGTTTATATTAAAAAAATAATTATTTATTAGTAATAAATCTAATTAATAGTAATAATTTTACTTAGCTTTACGGCTTATTTTTAAGTATTAAATATAAGATTTAATAAAGTTTTTAAAATCTAGTTATATAAAAAATTAAATTTTTATTTAAAATAATTGAATAAAATAAAGAAATTGCTTAATAATTAATTAATTAGTATAAAATATATAATAGTAATTTATATTATTAGTAATATATAAAAAAAAGCTTTTATATTAAAAAATTGTTTAAAAAAACTAATATTTTTATTTATTTAAATAATTATAATGATTATTTTATTAACATTAAAAATATTAATTTATTATAATTATAGTTAAATAATTAATATTACTAACTAAATAAATATATAAACTTTAAAATTATAAAATTATTACTGTTTTAAAAAATTATAATAAGTTTTTTATAATAATAAAAATTCTTAAAATATTTTTTTAAAAAAATAAAGAAAATATAACAGTTAATACAGTTTTAGCAAAACTTATAAAAATTTTAGACCCACATAGCAATAAAATAGAAAGTCTTCATATAGATTAACCTATAACTTTGCAGCTATATATATAGAGTTTATATTTATTTATTTTATAAACTTTAACTTTTTTTTTTTTTTTTTTAGCTTAAAGTTTTTATTTATAATATTAATAAACTAGCTATAAAAACTTCATTTAATTATTTATTAATAAATATTTAATAAATATATATATTTTATTTTATTATAATTAATAAAATATAAATAAATTTATTTTTTTAGTTATATATTTAATATAAAAAATTATATATTTTATAATATAAACCTAACTTTAATATAACTTTAATAAAACTTTTAATTTTTATATTACTTAAAAACTAATAATTTATAAAAAACTTAATTTTAAATAATTAAAATAACTTTAACTTTTAAGTATAGCTAGTTTTTTATTATTAAATAATTTTAAAATTTTTTTATAAATGTTTTAAACAAACTAATATTTAAAAAAAAATTTAAAAAAAATAAAAAATAAAAACTTAAAAAAATAAAATCTAAACTAAAACTAAAACAATTTAAAATAAATAATATATTTAAAAATATATAAAAAAATATTATAGCTATATAAGCTTATAACTTTATATTAGTTTTAATAAAACTTTTTTAATAAATAAAAAAAATAAAATATTAATTTTTTAATATATTTATTTTAATATTTTTAAAAAATAACTATAATTTAATAATAAAAAACATATTTAAAAATATTAATTTTAAATTTTTTACTTTTTTTGCTTTATTTATTTTTTGTGTTATTAGTTGATTTTTTAATGTTTTAAACTTTTTTTTATATTAAAAAAACTAAAATATAAAAAATTAATTTTAATAAGTTTATAAAAAATAAAGCTTTATTTAATAATTAAGTTTATAAACTAATAAAAATATATTTTTATTTAACTAAAAAATTATTTAATAATATTATTAAAATAATTTAAGCTTTATTAATAATTTATTATAATTTTAATTAAATAATTATTATTTATAAAATATTTTAAATTTATATATATAAAACTAATAAAAATATTAATTTACTAAATTATAATAAAAATATAAATTATAGAACTATTTTTATATAAACTTAAAAAAAAATCTATATAAAGTTTTTATAAATTTAAATATTTTTTATAAATTATTAATTAATAAAATTATTAAATTAATATATAATATTAAACAAACTTATAAAAACTATTAATAAATTAAACTTGCTAACTTACTGAAATAAAAATCTAATTTAAATAATTAAATTTTTAATAAACTTATTTACTAACTTTTAATTAATTTTAAAAGTTTTAAAATATTTATTTTAAAATAATTAAAATAAATATTAATTATAAAAATAAAAAAAACTTATTAAAATAATAAAACTTGTTTTATTTATAATAAAAAAATACTTATTAATTAATTGCTTTAATTAAAAGCTTAAAGTTTTAAATATTTAATTAATAAAAAAAATCTATAATAAAAATAACTTTAATAGTTTTTTTAATTTAAAAAACAAATAGAACTAATAAAAGTTTTTTTATTAGTTTTTTTATTTATTTTAACTAAAATATATAATTAAAATAAATTAATTATTTTTAAAATATTTATTTAATTATAAATTAATAATATTAAAATAAAAACTTTAGTTTTATATAATATTAAAGCTTATATTTTTTCAATAATTAATTATAAATTTATATAATAAATTAAATAATAATTAAAAACAAAAATAATTTATTTAGCTAAACTTTAAAAGTTTTATAATTATTAAAACAAAATAATTAATAAAATTTATAAATATTTAATATATATTATAAAAATTAATAATTAATAATTTAAAAATTAAAGATTTTAAATTATTAATTTTAGTTATAATACTATTATTAATATTAAATACTTAATAAAATAAAATATTTTAATAAAAAGCTAAAAATAATAATTAATCTAGCTAAATAATTTATTTTTATTAGTTTAATTTTTGCTAATAATTATAATTAAACTTTTTAACTATAAATAATAAAATATAAACCTAAAAATATAACAAAATATTAATTAATATAATTAAATATTAAAAAAATATTATTAAATATTAAAACAATTATTTTAGAAATAACTAAAACTAAAAAAATAAAAAAAAAACTTAAAACCTCTAAACTTAAAATAAAAAAAGTTTATATAATAATTTAAAAAAAAAAAAAAACCAAACCGCTATTAAAAAAAATTATATAAAACTTTTAAAATTATTTTTATTAAAATAAATAAAAATAACTAGCTAAAAATTTTTTAAAAAAACTTATTATAATTAAGTTTATAATAATTAAAAATAACTATATTAAACTATTTAAAAAAAAATTTAAAATAATTAATATTTTATAAAGAAAATAAACTTAAATTAATTAAGTAGTATTATAAAAAATTTTTAATAATAAACTAATTTTATTTTTAAAAAAAAACAAACTTTAAATATATAAAATTAGTATAAAACTTTTTATTTTTTTAATTATTATATTTAAAAAGATTTTTTTTTAAAAAAAAAGTCTAAAACTTTATTATTATTATAACTAAGATTTAATATAATATTAGAACTTAATAATAAAAAATATATTAATAAGCTTTATTAATATTAAATATTTATATAATTTATTTTATTTAAAAAAAAGTTTATAAATAAACTACTAGCTATAGATTTTATTAAATAAAATATAAATTTATAATTAATTATTAATAAAAAAATATATATTTAAAAAACTAAATTATATTAGCTTTAAATATTAATAATATTATATTTAATTATTATAATATTATTTATTTTATAAAACTAGATATTATTAAAGTTTTTTATTAATTATTATTAATTTTAAAATTATATTATTATTTTTTTTAAAACTTATAAAAAAATATTTTAATAAAAGATTTTATTATTTAGTTTAAAAATAAGACCTGCTTAATAATAAGTTTTTATTAATATATAAATTTAAAAACTTTTAAATAAATTTATAAATATTTATATAAATAATATTTTAATTTATTTTAAAACTAAAAAATAATCTATTCCTTATATTAAACTAAATATTAAAAAAATATTAAAAAGTTTTATTTTAATATATTTATTATTAATTATTTAAAAATAGTTATAAAAGCTAAAATAAAGATTAAAATTAATTTTATAAAAATTTAAGCAATTTTAAATTAAAACTTTAATAATTTTAAAAATACTAAATTAATCTAGTTATTTTTTAAGCTTTATAATTATGTTTAAATATTTATTTATTATACTAGTAAAATTATTGCTTTTTTAAATTAATTATTAAAAAAAATAAACTATTTATAATAAAATTAAAACAAAAATAAATTTTTAAATATATAAAACTATTAATATATAAAATATTTGTTTTAGCTTTTTTTAAGCCTAGCTAACTAATATAAATAAAAATAAATACTTTATATAATATAATAAAAAAATATAACTTAAAAACTTATAAAATATTTTTTTAAAATAATAATATTAATTAAATAAGCTTACTTAATTTAAAATTATAAATTTTTAATAATAATACAAACTTTAAAATATTATTACTTAAAGCTTTTTAGAACTAAATTTTTTATAATAATTAATTATTAAGCTTTATTATATTTTTTAAATAAATATATTAAGCTAATTTTTTATTAAATTTTAATATTATTTTTTAATACTAACTAAAATAAAAAAATATAATAATTAATATTTTATTAAAAAAGATAGCTAAACTTTTTATAATTAAAGCTAAAAAAGCTATAAAAAAAATAATAATATTAGTTTTGCTTAATAAAATTTTAGGTTTTATATTAATTATAAACTTTTTATTTAATATTTTTTTAAAAACTAACCTAATAAATTTAATTAAATAAAAAAACTAGCTATAAAATCTAGAAAATAAAAATAAAAAACTATATATATTTAAAGATATTTTAAATAGGATTATTTTTTTTTATATAACTTTAATTTAAAAAATTTATATATTTTTAATTATTATATATTAAAGTTAATATAAAATAATTAAAATATTAAAATAAAAATATTATTAGTTTTATTTAAAATATAATTATAAATAATATATATATAATTGTTATAACTATAAAAAAATAAAATATTAAAAAATAAAACTTTTAGCTTTTTTTATTTATTGTTTATATTAGCTATAATATAATAATATATAATAATAAATAATAAAAATATATTATTTAATTAATAAAGTTATAACTATATATAAGTATTTATAAATAAGTTTAGTTGTTTAATTATATTTTTATTTAATAAAAAAATAAATATTATAAAATTATTAGCTATATAATATTATAAGAGTTTATATAGATTTTTTAGTATATTAAATATATAAATATTAAATAATATTGGATTGTTTATTTTTAAGTTTATAGTAATAATTAATAATTTTATAAGTACTAAGTATTATTTTAATAGTATATACTACTTTTAAACTTAAAAAATAATAAAATTAACTAATTAAAAATTAGATTAATAACTTTGTTTTTATATTAATAAATACTAAAATAATTAAAATATTTATTTTTTTGCTTTAGATTTTATATATAATTTTTTATAACATTTATTAATTAATATATTATTACTAAAAATAGCAATAGGAGTTAAAGTATAAAACTATTATAAATTTTAATATTAAGTAGCAAATGTTTAAACTGGTTTGCTAAACTTAAAACGTTTAAAAAATAATATATAATATAGCAATTCTTGCATAAAAATAATACGAGCTATAAACTAACAAAAAAAAACACTTAATAAATTTTAAAATAAAAAATAAAGTTTTTTTTAAAAAAAAAAAGCTTTATAATATAAGCACTAATTATTAGATTGGATTTTTAGTTAGTTAGACATTTTAAAATCCTAAAAAAACAAAAATTTAGCTATATTTTTAATTTGCTTAATTTTTATAAAATAAAAAACTTGTTTTATATTAACTAATTATAAAAAGCAAATAATAATTTTTTATTTTAATAAATTTAATTATTGCTTTTAGCTAAAAATATTAATAGCAAAACAAAATTTAAAATTAAACAAATTAAATAATTAAAAATATATATAAAAAATAAAAAGCTATAATATTAAGTTGCTTAAAAAAACTATAATTTTAATAATATTTAATATATAGCTTAAAATTTTAAAAATGCGCTAATTAAGCTTGACTAATTCTATAAAACCTATAAAAAAGCGTCTAGATTTTTTATAAAATTATAAAAATAAATCTATATAATAACAAGTAATAAATTTATAAATAATTATAAAAATAATAATAAAATAATATAATATAAAAAAACTATACAAACTTAATATTATTAATAATTTTAAATTAAAACTATATTTAAACTTTTAGTTTTAAAAAAAAATAATATAATAGTTAGTATAGTTTTAGCAAAACTTGCAAGAACTTTAGACCTATATAGCAATAAAATAAAAAGTCTACGCATAGATTAACTTATAACTTTGCAGCTATATATATAGAGTTTATATCTACTTACTTTATAAACTCTAACTTTTTTTCTTTCTTTTTTTTTTTTTAGCTTAAAATCTTTGTTTATAATATTAATAAACTAGCTATAAAAGCTTTACTTAACTAATTATAACAAAAAATATATATATAAGTAATATATATTATATATAAATAATTTAAAAATAAAAATAATTAATTAATTAATAAATATTAATATTATATAAATTACTAATAATAATTATTAATTTTATATTAGTATATTTTTAAATTTAAAGATAAAATATAATTATATTAGCTATAATAAATATAAGTTAAGTTATATAAAAAAATAATATATAAATATTTTAATATAATCTAAATAATTATAATATATTATAATATTAAAATATATTATTAAATATTTTTTAATATAAAAATAATTTTATTACTTAATTAAAAATAAACTAAATTATTATTATATATATATTTTATTATTTATTTTAAATATTAACCTAGTTTTATTACTAAAAATATATTACTAAAATATTTATAAAACATTAATATATATATATATATATATAAGCTTTATAATTAATAAAATTAGTTATTATATTATTAATATATATAAGTATTTTTTAAATATATTAGTAGTAATATAACTTTTTTTAATATAAATAATTTTATAGTTTATATGTTTTAGTTTTATTAATTTAATATATATACTAAATAGTAAGCTTAAGTAATATAGTAATAATAAATATTATTATAATTAAAAAAATATATAAATTATAATAATATTTGAATATTAATAATATTTATTTATTAATATATATTAAAATAATAATTAGTAGTAGTTTAAAAAGTATATATAAATATAAAAATATAGGTTTAACTAGCTTAAAATAACAAATTAAAATAAGTTTAGTTTTCTAAATTTATAAATATTTTATTAGTTATATAAATTAAATATAATATAAAATATTTATAAATAAAATTAATAGATTAAAAAACTAAGCTAGATAATAAAATTAATAGAATAAAGTTTTAATATTATACTTAGTATTAAAACAAAAAAAATAAATAAAAAATTAAAGTTTTAAAAAAATAATAATATACTTATATAAAATAAATAGCTAGCTAACGTATTATTAGTTAGATTAAGGTTAAATTAATATGGTTTGTGCTGCATATTAATACAGGCCAAGCTATTAGCGCCGGTCAAGTTCTAATCGAGGAATGCGGTATCAATCACAACGATCAGCCACAACGATCCAGTAATGGGAGGAGGCGTATCCGAGCAGCCGGCGTAACTTGATGAAATCCAATGACAGCATGTTGATCTCATCCGATGGCAGTTAATATATGCAACTCACTAAACAGAGGCCATGGATGCTCCTGCAGCCCTGTGGTTTTGAAACGGCATGACCTAGCCATCATCAACTGTCAAGCGTTGGGCCGCCGATACGGGCAAGCTGCAGTAGACGCTCAATATCGGAACTACTACACACCTCAATACCAGTAACACGAATAGGATGACTGATAGGTATTGCATCTTTTGCCCTCTCGGACATGTCATATTCCCCATCGGTCGGCGCTGTCGAGATCCCGCTCGTTCCTCTACAAAGGGTCGTGAACACTTAACCGGCTTTAACAAGGGTATAGGCCATAATTTCGATGGCGATGAGAATTAAATATTAATAACTTTATTAAAATTTTATGCTAACTTCGTCAGCCGAGGCACCACTTTGCCCTCCCCGGCCATAGCAAATTCGTCTTCTGCCACAACCGTCTTTGACAGTTTGCTTAGTGTATTGGCGTGAATACTGACTGAATCTCGCCGCACTCGGTGCCCCTGCGCACGCCATGTCGACCCGCCAATCGACCACTCATGAAAAACGCGAACAAGAGACGACGCAGGAACAGAGTTCTGCCTCTGAACACGAGTACACTTCAGGTGCATCACAGTCCGCTCACCTTTCAGGATGGCGGCTGTGGCTCACGACCTCAGCGTAAGCTGAACCTCGGCCCAGCTTGATTAGACTGACGTCGTTAGGATTATGTTGGCGACCTTCCTCGTAAACATCGAGGTGTCGATCGTAGGCACCTCTTTGATCACAATCGCCAACAGCCTCCACCGCTTCAGCGAGACCAGCTGGATCGTGACCGGATACCTAGTGACATACACAGGTAGGTATCTCACTCGCCAAGATTCGAACCATGCTCACTCATTCCGCAGGCTTCATGATCATCTGGTCCAAGCTGAGCGACGTCATCGGCCGCAAAGTGACCTTTATTACAACCATGGTCCTATTTGTCGTCTTCTCGGGAGGCTGCGGTGCCTCGCAAACTATATCCCAGCTGTACGGCGTTGCTTATTTCTTTGCGAACTTATCTAACACTGAGCTAGAGCCATCAATCGTGCTTTCCAAGGCGTTGGCGCTGCGGGTGCCTACTCTCTCGCAGTGGTTATCCTGTTTGAGATGGTGCCGCCGAGCAAGTACGCAGCTTACAGTGGTGCATCTGTGGGTGTCGTCTCGGTGGCTAATGTCCTCGGGCCCGTCGTCGGTGGGTTGATCAATATTAACGGTTCTTGGCGATGGGCTTTTCTGTTCATGTGGGTTGCCCCAGGACAGCCTGAGCTCGTCGCTAACCATCTGTTGCAGTATCCCCTTTGGCTCTATCGCCATCGGCCTCATGATGATTGCCTTCCCGGCGAAACGTCCAAACCAAAACGGAGCGTCAGTCTCTGGGTTGTTGAAATGGGCGAATCTAGGCCGACTTGATTTCCTTGGAGCGGCGCTCTTGCTTGCCGCGTCTATATTGCTCGTCACCGCGCTGCTCGAAGCAAGTATTCGATTGGGATGGAACGCGGGCGGGACTATTGCGCTTCTCACCCTTTCGGGCTTCGGCTGGGTGGGATTCCTCGTGTGGGAGTGGTTTGTGACAAAATGGCAAAGGCCGGAGCCGATCTTCCCGTGGACTTTCTTTTTCAACAAGACGTTCGTGGGAATGCTTTTGTATGTTTCATCGTCATTCCTTTCGTAGACTTGCTAACTCTCCAGGATGACTTTCATGGTCGGCGTTCCATTCAATGCACTCATCGTCAACTTGCCGCAGCGATTCCAGGCGCTGGACGACAGGACGGCCTTAGGCGCAGGCATTTGGTTGCTCCCTTACACCGTGGTATCGCCCGTGTGCTCGGTCATCTCCAATATTGTGGCTTCGAAAGCTAGGGTCCCGCTGATTTATCTACTCCTTGCTGGTGCTATTTTCCACCTGGTAGGAATCACTCTGCTATCGACACTGAACGGAATCGACTTCCCGACTGCTGGCTTAGGGTATGAAGCGATAGCTGGCGCAGGCGTGGGCATCACTTTCTCCATTCTTGTTCTCGGAACCCCGTTCGTCGTGAGCCCACGTGATATCGGCAAGTGCACCCAACGTGGGATGGTATGTTCATGCTAATTTATATCTCTAGCCGTGGCAACTGGAGCTATCGTCCAGCTGCGTTTCCTCGGAGGTGCCATCGGAGTCGCTGTCACATCAGCTTATATGAACAGCTACTTGAAATCGTCGCTCGCGAATGTTTTAAGCCCAGACATGTTAGACGCGGTCCTACAGGATACCAGCGTTATAAAGGGCTTATCCTCTGAGTTGCAAGAGGATGTCAAGCGAACTTTCGCACGTGGATACGCAACTCAGATTCGGATTCTTATCGCTTTTACAGGAGTACAGCTCTTGTCAGTAGGTCTTATGTGGCAAAAAAAGCAGATAAAGGTACCTTGACAAGATGATATGTAGGATACCTCATGAATATTTGAGGATTGTAATGCTGTAATACAGATATATAAAACCTATTATATAGTTAATATAAAATGCCCATATGGAACAATTAGGCCTGCAAGCTATTCTCCCCCCCCCCCCAAAAAATGCTGGATGCTTTGCCAACTGTGCGGCGGGCTCCTCCAGTTTCAGTAAATTTATTTCTCTCACTCGACCTTTCTTTGGGCAGTCCGGTACATGTCATCACATGTCATTGCTTACCACCCCTATCAGAAATCCATACGTGAAATGCCGAGAGTGGAAATAGAGGGAACGAGTTTTGCAATTGACTTCACATACTACATCTAATCGGTTCTATTGTATGACATGGTATACACAATACTACACCATTGCGTGGTTACTCGTCATCATACTTCCACACATCATCTTAGTGTAGAATGACAGCAGTACATCGTAGCGCAACTTTTACATTGTTTTCACTCCACACTTTTATTCCATTCAAAATACTTTTTAAATTAAAGGCGTGGTCGTTAAACCCGGCTTATATTGTAGTCGAGTATATTTTGCCAGTAGGCTTCTCAGCGAGGACATGGCACTCAAAATTTCCACCCCTCTAGTATGTTCAATACGTGTATGTCTATTCCCCCCTTGATCCGAATGAAAAAGACACACGCGCATCGACATCACCAACCCGACATCTAGCACCTGGTCGAATCGTTACGCAGCACGGCCCGAAATTAAGTGCGAGGTACATATGGAATAACTGTATGTCTGGTTACATCTGAGTCTGCATTATGACGACCGACTGCAACTCAACAGTTTGGGAGATCACCTATCCATTCCTCATTAAAAGCTGCCCAGCTGCGGTAAAATAGATGCAGGATTTCGTCAGACTAACCTATCTTTCCCACTATAAGAGACCTTGTTTGCCGTTCACCCTTTCCAACCTAATGATCTCAGCACGTAATAATTTCTCCTCTTGCTACTGATCCCCATGTCTGATCTGTATGCAAATCAACTCGCCTTCCAAGTGAGGTCCAGAGGTTTGACCCACACAATTAAGTGTAAACTTCGCTGGTTCTTTTTGTAACATCTGCACCAACAGGATTATTTAGTTTATGTAAGCAATCTTGTTGCAGGAATGTGCCTGAGTGATTGGGGGCCTGTAGTTTACAACTTGATTCAGCTACTATGACCTGGCGGATACATACAATGGAAAGAGCGCGACTTTCAAAACGCGGAATGGCTACAAAGGGTGCTAAGACAGGAGCAACGAAGTACATGTGGGAAGTATTTCTAGCCCCGTTGGGAAACCAGATCGAGCAAGGATGGAACACGCTGCCAGAACACATGCGAGTAGCTGGCTTTTCTTCAATCAGTAGCGACATAGCAAGCTCCGGAAGAGTTCGCAAAAAACGTGAGGAGCTGACAGCAGGCTTGTTAGTCGCTGCTTTCGGTTGGGCATGGACGGTAACTGAGCAGGGAGATTCAGTGCCGGGTGTCAGTGACAGGATAGACGAATTAGAGAAGACAGTCTTTGAGGAGATCACGTCAGGTTACTATTTTTGCTTTGAAATTCATGTGGCGTGCGCTCGAAAGCCACTCATGTAAGGTTGTCTGTCTCTCATCAAGACTATAATAAAGGCAATGCGTAGGTAGCACGTATTGGAGCATCAAGATCAATGATCAAATGGACAATCTTTTCGCTTCAATTATTTATTGGAATAAGCTTAATTACCCAACTGCACGCAAATACACACCGATATCAAATGCTGATGCTGACTACAGCTGCGTCTAATAATGATATCAGGAGCCCGCCCATCCACCCAAGAACAACAACCACTTCCACATATCTCTTTTTTATATTTACATAGCAAAGCCGTTTCTGCTTAGAGCTTTTATTTTGTTTTGATTGAGTTTAGAGATAGAACTACAAATAAAAGTATAACAAAATTATATAAAAAAAAACATTACAAGAGCCAAAATTTACTGCGCAAGCACTAGAAAAAGCAAGATATAAAGCTTAATCTGTTTACTAGCTCCTTCTTCTTCTTTATTTATTTATTTTTATTGATGTATTATTTCTAAAAACAAATTTCTTACTGCTACTAATTCAGCTTTATTAACTCAACAAGGTTTCGATGTTGCAAGCTATGATCTCCTCATCGCTCGTGGCGTTCTCCCCCTGTGTTTTGATCATATCGCTACTCTGAATGAAGTTCAAGAGCTCCTCAAGCCGGTTGGGCACCTCGTGCTGCTCGAGGTCACAGAACCAGGTAAAGTGCTTGTGTCAATATTAGCTTCGTCGTGCTCGAGGGTTGGTGGCTTTCATCTGAAGAGTGACTGACTCCAGTATAGTCCGCTAGCGATAAAAAAAACAGAATTTACGGGGGTAAACTTAGCATTACCTGATTCTTGCAGTATCATGGTCTCGACAGCTTGTGATATATATTTGAACAGCGCTATCGATGACCAGATTGAGATTGTTTTTCTCATTGATCTTACGTCGGAAATCCAACGTGCACTAGCAACCGAAATGAGCATGGTCCATCCGCATTCCCGAGTGATTGGCTTGTCGCCTCGCGGCGAAGAAGCAGACATATTTTCGAATGCCTCTATGATTGTATCGCTCCTAGAATTTGGCAGGCTATTCCCTGTAGGTATGAGTCAGGCAGAGTTCAGCTTGTTTCGCACACGTATTCTCTGTGCGAGAGACTTCCTCTGGGTTACCTCCTCCGTTCACTCGGCTGACAAATCTGAGTTGGATACTGAACTAATATTGTTTCAACGCTTAATAGGGCGTGCCGAGAATTGGGGAATTGGGCTAGCACTGGAAATTGAGGTCGGCGCACCTGGCTTGCTAGATACTCTATGGTACGCCGAAGATTCAGTGGGTACTCTGAGTTCTGATGAAGTTGAGATCGGAGCCCCTGCGTAGCTAATTAACTTTCGCGATGTTTTAATCGCACTAGGTCGTCCAGGTGCCGAAAATTTGGGTTTAAGTATGCTGATACTGCTATTAGGACCAGTGCAGATGTGATGACCGAATTCTAGCCTGGTGATCGCGTCGTGGCGATCTTAACTGGCTGCGTGAAAAGCCATCCGCGAGCCCCTACCAAATTAGTCAAATGGCGGTCCAAATTGCCACGATGCTTGGTGTGGAGGTGTTTGAGACTGTTGGATCGAGTGAAAGAAGGACCTGATTACCGGTTCAGCGATTCTCAAAACCCCAGATTCAGATGTATTCAACAGCTGCGGACACTCGCTGCGGACATCAATCTTCGTACATGAACGATCGGGAAAGTGCTGTTAGCACACAGTCAAGTGAATGCGGCAATTATAATAGAAAACAAGCGCCTACAGTCTCTACTGGTGCTGGTGCTTATTCCTGATACGCCTCTGGAGGCAGTCCATGAGATTTGGAAGTCGGTACTCGAACCCCTGAATGCCAAGGCGTAGTCTCACGCACGTATTGCCAACACTCACATATTAGTTGTCCCAGCCGACGGACTTGTAAGGATACCAAAAGTTACTATATCGAAATCGAGCCGGTCCAGTAACGATTTAGAGACGCCTTAGGAGAAAATATTTCCTCACTGACAATTATGCCGCTGAGCTCGTTAACACCTTTAACAACCGGAAAATGGAGTACAGGAACCCCTTAGATAATGAACAGCTAGCTAGTTTATAGGGACTAGGGAGCTATTGATGAAATATTTGGATCATTTCTTCTTCGAGTGTTTGAGGCGGCATGATCAGCACAAAGTGGCTATGAACACGGCGTCCCAGAAAGGCCCCTCAAAGAAATAGGAGAGTCACACCACCTTGTCCATAAAGAACGCTAAACATTGTATCCTAAACCTCCTGGACCTTGATCAAAACTATACTTTATAATCTATAGACACTCGTAGCAACCTTATATATAAAATAGCGCAAGCTTAATACTTCTTTTCAAGTCGCACATATAAATATTATATTTAATATAACTAGCTATTCCTTAGATCACCACCGCTTATTATTTCTTATATTATATTGCCTGACCTTAACTAAGGTTAAAAGCTAGAACATAAAGCTAAAAGAATGCCTTACAAACAATTATCTATATAAAAAGCGTGCCATAATATAAAAAATACGCTTAATAGTTTTATAGCTAATATTAATATAAATAAAAAATATATATATAATTACGTACGGAGCTATAAGTTTAAAAGCAATCTAAATAATAAAAAGATACTAGTTTAATTATTACTTAAATATAGCTAGCTAATTCTAGAAAGCGCTACTAATTATAAAACATTATATAAAAATGAATTCATAAATAAAAACAATAAAACACCTATAAAAACAACTTAAAAACAACTTAAAAACAAAATAATATATAATCCTATTTATATATATTAAAAATATTATAGTTTAAAAAAATTAATTAGTATAAATCCTATTTTATTTATACTACTTATTAGCGGTTTATTTTTTACTTTTTGTTTAGATATATAGTAGCTTAAATAATCTAGTTCTAAATACTTAAATTGTTTTTTTTTTTGCTAGAAATATAGAAAAAGCATAAAAAACAGTGATTATATATTAATTTATACGTTAGTTATTTCTACCCTTTTTATAATATTAATAATTTATTTGTTATAATAATAAAAATATTATTTATTTTAGGATAAAATAGTATTTAAGTTAAAAAAAACACTAATATATAATTTAATTGACTTTTTAAGTTTATAACTGTTCTAGTAATTAGTTAAAGCTAGTTAAAAATAACAAAAAAGCTTAAAAAGCTTATAAATATTAGAAAAAATTGTTTTAAAATTATAATAGGACCTTAATATATATTTAATCCAAAGTTTATATTAAAAATTCCAACTATATAATATAAAACTATGTTTAAATACCCCTAGATTTTCTTTTATCTACTATTATATTAAATTTATTTTTTTATTTTTAATTTCCTTTTTTTTTGTTAGTTATTTCGCTAAGCTAACTTGAACTATTTCTTTATTTTTTGATATATTAATTCTAAAGTATTATTAGTTATAATAAAGTTTAGCGCTACTTTATTTTTTGTAGCTAGCGTTATTATTACTATTATATATAATATATCTAACTTTTCTAATAGTATATATAAAATCCTAATTGTAAATACTTGAATAATTAACTATACTAACGCTATTAATTTAAACTTATTATATTTTAAGATATTATTAAACAAGCTTTTTTTAAAGCTTTTCTAAAGCGCTACAAATATTTTTAATATTAAAAGATAAAGCAACTCTAATAATAATAATAGTAATAATAATAAAATCAATAGCGCTATTGCTAGCTAGAGCCCTAGCTACTACTATTAGTATTACTTATATTCCCACAATAAATTTATTATAAAGCATGCTATAATAAACATAACGAACTATTTATTAACGTTTGCTATATTTATAAACTAAATATTAATAGAAATAAATAGCAGCTAGCTTAACTAAAACAAAATCAAAATAGCAAAATCTAATAACGTTATTATAGGCACGTATGTTTTTAAAAAACTAAAACTAATAACCTATATTTATAAGCTTAGCTTTACTATAAAGACCGCTAACTATAAATATGCAGCAGGCAAAATAGGTTGCTATGTTTATTTATATTACTAATATAAAGATTACTTCTGTTTTGCTACTTCTAAAGCACCTAACTAATATAAGTATACTTAGTATTATTATTAATTAGCAGAATATGTTAGTATATTTATATTTTAGGCATTAATGCTTTTATTATAGAGTTTTTATAAATAGATATTATTATTTTTTTTAGCTAGCTTTTCTATTTGAAAACATATATATATAAAAAATAATAGTATAAAAGAAGTCTAAAAATCTTTTTAATTTATGTCTAGAGTTAAAAAGCTCGGATAAAAATAATAGATTAAATAAAATATTGCCAAAGCTAAGGATCTTTCTATATAACTAGCCCTATAACTAATCTAATAACCTTATATTAAATTAATAAATATATACCGCTAGCTACTTATTAGCTATTACTATTATTTTTTATTATAAATAATTTATTACGATTTATTTTTGCTTACTAGGTCTATTTATATAATTTTTAAATTATATATATTTAAAATGTATAGCTAAAGAGTATTTTAGTTAAAAAAATAGAGTTAACTTCTTTTTATAACTACTTTTTTTATTTTACTCTATATATAATATATTTTAAAAATAATATTCTATTATACTAACACTAACTCTTAATTAATAATATTTTTATAATAAAAATATTAAAACAGTTAATATTATTTTATTAATAAAAAATAAAACAATAAAAAGTAGTAATATATAAAAATAAACTTTATTAAAACAAAAATTAAATATTAAATTTTTTTTAGTATATTTCTAATTATAAAAGTTAATTTATTATTTCTTTTTTTAAAAAAACAAATAATACTTAAAAAAAAACAATAACCAACCCTAAAAATATAGCTATAAACTTAACATATATATAATTAAAGTTCAAAAAACTAAACTTTTATTAGGTTAAACCCTAGTTCTGCCCCTAGTTAAATCTTTACAAGCTTTTAAAAACTTATGTTCTTAAAATCTATATAGTAATACTAGTCTTTATTTATCTAAGGATCTTTAGTTCTAACCTATATTTATTTAGTATAATAATAAAGCAATAAAAAATAGCTATAACTAAAATATCTTTTAATTCTATCGTATCTATTATACTTAATAATTATTATACAAATTATATATAAATATTACATAATCTATATACTATAATAAGCTTTCTTGCTATATAATAATTTATAGTTTATAGTATACTACTAATATTAAAACTAATAAATTAAAATACCCTAAATAATTAGTATTGTTAAAATAGCAATAAAATAGTTAACTTGTTTTATATAATATTTAATTATTCTAATATTTAGTATATTAACAACCTTAAAAAATAAATAATAAAATCATTAATATATTAAAAAAAATAATATAAAAAAAAACAAAAATAATAGATTTACTAAATCAAAATCTAATATAATTATTACTTATACTAGCTTATATTCCTTTAGTACTAACTTTTAATATTATTTAATATTTATTTGTTTTATTTTTAAAAATATTAATTTAATACAAAAAAATATATATTTTAATAATAACTAATAAAAAATTAAAGCTATAGTACTATAAAAATAAAATCAAAATTTAATAATTATTGTTTTTACTAACTATTTATATTTATATAAATATAGTTTTAAAATTCTATTTTTAAAACATACTACTAATATATTATTAAGCGCTACAAAACTAACTAACTTAACCCCTTTTTTAATTTTAATAATATAGATCTATATAATTAGCTATAGTCCAAAAAAAAATTAATCTCATTTTTATTACGTTTTATAGTTTTATAGCAATATTTATTACAGCTATTATCTAGTTAATATTTAAAAATATTTTTATAAATCTTAACATTAATATCTAATAAACTAGCTATTTAATATTTTTTTGTAATTATAATACCAAGTATTTTACTAATTTTTTAAAAGCTTTTAGCTAACTAATTTAACTAACAGCCTATACTACTAATATTTTTTATTATTAGTCTAATTATTAATATTAAATATGCCAAAAGCTTTTTATATAAAATTATAAATCTTTGCTAAGTTATTACAAAATTTAGCATTAGTTCTGCAGTAGTTATTAGGTCTAGTATAATTTAAAAAATATTTTTTAAGTACTAAAAAAAATGTTATATTAAAATTTAAACCGTTTTTATAATGTTAGAAATCCTTATTGCTTTATTTATTTTTAGATTTATTGAACTTTAGTTATTATAAATTTATAACTTTATATCTAACCTAAATCATATATTTTATTAATTTAAATATAAAAAGCTAATAACTTTTTACAAAACTAATACTATTTAATTACTACTATATTTCTTTTTTAGTTCAAAAACCTAATATATCTATAATTAAAATAACTAACCACCTAACAATTATATATAATATTTAATCTATTTTAAATATATTAATTTTATATTACTTAGTATTTAAGATTTTATCCGGCTTTTTTATTTTATATTATTCCTTTATATTATAATCTCTGCTATTATATATACTATAATTTTTATTTTTGCAAATATATTCCTTACTTTTAAAAAATTTTAACTATATATTAAAAGATTTTATTAAAATATACAAAAAATAAGCTTATAAAGCATAGCTATTATTATTAAAACATTTTTTAGTAAATAGATTAGTAGCTACTTATTTAATAAAAAAATAAGCAAAAACTCAAAAATTCTAGCTTTAGCTAATATACTTTAGCTATGCTTTATTAATTGCTAAAATTATTATATTTCTAGTCTAAACATAAAAGACTAGTAGCTTATAAAATATTACTTCTATTATAAACAGTAATATTATATTTATAAAAAACTAAATTATTACTACTAAAAAATAATAGTTATTAAAATATTTATTATTTTTATTTAATAAATATAAAGTTTTATTAAGCTATTTTAGTTTTTGCCTTTTTTTATAAATATTAGATTTATAGCAAATATAAATATTATAACTATACTAATTATTAAAAAAAGTTTTTTGCTAATAATACTAGTTTAATAAAAAAAGAAAGCTTAGTATTAGATTACTAAATAAATTTTAGAAAATAAACATAATAAAAGGAACAAAAAAAATAACTATTAGTACTTAATATAAAAAATATATTTATAATTAAATCTTATTTTAAACTTTTAAATATTTGTTATAATGCTTAACTGCTTTATTTAGTTAAAAGCTAATATGTTTTTATTTAAAAAATATTTATAGTTATAAAAATAATCTATATAACTAGAAGCTAGAAGTACTAAAAAGCTAACATTTTAATATATATATTAAAGTAATATCTATTAAGGAATTTTTAGAACATTTATATTGTTTTATATTTATAGTTATATTTTGTAAGTTTTTAAACTTTTTTTAATAAAATTTGCTACTTGTTTTATAACCGGATATATAGCTATTATAAAATTACTTTTTTTTATAATTAAAAATATATTTATAGCAATAATTTATATATTACTAGCCCTATATATAAAGAATTATTTATTTATTAACCCTACTTTTTTTTTTATATTAAATAGTAGTATTACATAAAGCACTACTAGGTCTAAGAAATAAATAAAATTCAAAAAATCTACTTAAGCAAAAATAAAATAATTTATACTCTAAATATAAACATATTTATATAGGAGCAATTATAGCAAATATATAGCAATAATATATTAACTCCTTAGCTAGAACCTATAATATATAAGTAATAAGCCTAAGTCCGAGCTAAAACTCCCTAGGTAGTATAAATCAAGAACTTTGCAGTAAATTCTTTTAAATTCTTAATTAGCTGCTTATAATACTTTATCTTTATTTTTATAGCTAGTAATAAATCATAAGCTATAAGTTTAATATTTCTAAATCTTATTATATATATAAACTAAATATATTTTTTACCACTACTAAATACTATAGTATAAAAATCTTATAATTAATAAAAAGTCCTTTAATAAAAATAGCTATATATAATATATTATATATAAAACAAACAAATAATACATATAAATAGAATATAATCTATTATATATTATATTATTTATAAAAAAAAAAATTTTATTTATATAAAGCATAAGTTTTTCATATTTATATAAGAGCTTACGCTATTGTACGAGCTAACATAATAAAAAGGAAGTAAGGTCTCTTTTGTCCGGCCAAGGTCCAGCTAACATCCGTACAAAAGCCGAGCATAAACTCGCACTCTATACAAGTTATACAATAAGGTTGTAACCAATGCTAGTTATTCCAATATTTATTTTATTTGTTTATTTTAATATTTTATGATTTATAACATATAAGAGCTAGCAGCTTTAAAAAACTAGATTATTTTAGTATATTTATATCTATACTATTTTTATACTAATTATTGCCCCTATTTTATTAGCTATTAAGCAACATTATATAATAATATAAATTGCTTTTAAAACTATAGTCTAGTTATAATTATTTATTGCTTAAATATCTAAGCTATAATAATACTTTATTTTTTTTTTCTTTATTAAAAACTTTAGAATTAAAAAGTATTATTAAATTATTTTAGCTAATATAAAATATTTTTACTAAATAAATAAATTTTAAAAAAAGTTAATTATTTTAATTATAATATAAATAGAAATTATAAATTTATATTTTTAAATAAGAAATTTATATTTAAGCCCTTACTAGTACTTTATATTTAGACTTATTAAAAATTAAAATATTAAGCTATTCTATTTTATTAATAATTCTTAAGATCTTATTATATAAAATAATTTTTTACTTTATTAAAAGCAATATTATAGTCCTAGCTTTACTATAACAATAATTTCTAAATATTTATGTACTACTATATTTTAATAAAAATAATAATTATATTTACTTAATAAAGTTAGCAAAGAAAATATTTGCTACTTTTTAATACTATTAATTAAAATTAAATCTAATTTAAAATTTGTTTATTCTCCTTTTTTTATTACTTTTTTTATATTTATTAGCACTAATAAGATTTTCCCTCTTTATTACCGCTTTAAATTTAAAATACTAAAATATATAAATAATAATAAAGCTAATTTTTAAATAAACTATTGTTTTTTCTAAGCAAACATAGAACCCTATTATAAATAGTACAAATATATTTTTTATAATTGTTTTATTTTAATTAAAGCTACTATTTACTATCTTATATAACTAGCGCTCTAGCTTAAATATAAAAAATAAATATTAATAGCAATTTTTATACTATTAGGAATTTTATAAGTATTAATAATAAAATCTTTATATATATTACTATGAAATCCCTATATTATTTACGTCTACTATAGCATAGCTAAAATTAAAAAAAATATTTAGTGTATTTTATTAATATAAACTTTAAAATATTTGTATTATTAGCACCGCTTACTATTTGATTAAATCTTATTTTTTAAACAAAAAATAAAACAAATCTTAAACACTAAAATTTTATAGCAAATAAAATAATATAACAAAAAAAAAAAAGCAAACATAGCTATAGCTACTATAGAACTACTAGCTCTAATAATAAAAAAAGCCTTGGCTTAAAACTTACTGCTTTTTAGATTGTTATTTATATTTTTTATTTTTAAAACATATAACTAAAAATTATAAATATCCTTTTTAAATAATATAATCTTTGCTTTAATTATAGTTTTAATAATATTAAAATATTTCTTTCTTATTTAGCATCATTTATAACAACAAGTAATAATATATAAAAAAACTATTACTTAAAAAATGAATAGTTTTTAAGTTATCTTATAACAGAGCTACTAAGGAGCTAACAGAAATCATACTATTACCTTTAAGCTAACCCTGCTATATAAATAAATATTCCTTAAATACACAGCAGTATCATAAAGCAGAAATTAAAATAAATTACAATATCATATTAGATCTAAAGCTTTAGCTAGAATTGTCTATATAAAATACGTAGCATTCATGCGTAGGATTTCTGTATGGCAGTTCTAGGTGCAGAGTGCGAACTTTTTAATCTTTGACTCTGGCAATGTAGCTCTCGGCAGCCAATACTCCATAGTATACATCAATACCTATCGAATACATTAGCACAAAGACTTCTCTAACAAAACCTCAAAAACCGTGATGCGCTACACTATTTTGACCCAATAATTGCGCGTTTGGCTGGAGACAGTACTCTCCCACTTCAGGGTAAGTCAAGGGGCGACAAAGAACACGCATTCCAAGGCCAACAGTCCTCTCCTCCTCCATAGCCTCCTCTCTTCGGTTCCTCTTTCCTGGCGCAATTCTAACCGTAGCTATCCAACATGGCGAACCAACTCTTCCGCGTTATCATTGTTAGCGCAGGGCCGGTCGGGCTCTGCTTAGCCCACGCCTTAAGTTTGGCATACATCGACTTTGTTATCCCGGAGCAGCGAAGTTCTATTGTTTTTCAGGGCGGCGCGGGAATACTACTATGGCCTCATTCGGCTCGTCTTTTAGATCAGCTTGGAATGCTCGAATATGTCCAAGAGCTCTCATCTGCTCTCCACTCCAAGGCTGAGCTACTAGCTAACGGGCACATCATTGCCAGCTATCCGATATGGGAGAAGATAGAGCGGAAGCATATTCACCTTTTTTCCACCCTTTGCAACATCACGCCAATATCTCCTATCTCCATTCGTGAACTTGTTCAGTGTTTGAGGAATGCATGTTCCTAATACAAAGGACATGCAGGCACAGTTATCCAATGCTGCCGCTGTTACGAAGAGACCTTCTGAATGTCCTTTACCAACAATTTCCAAACAATGACACAGTGGTTAGGTTCGGAGCTGAAGTAACAGACTGTTAGGTCTCCGACAGCGGCGTCCGCGTGCATCTCAAAGATAGCACAGTCGAAGAAAATAATGTTGATACTCTACCAACGCCTTGCTTCACCAGCATTGACGCACACTCGTTATACCATTGCACAAATGGACGGATTTGCAACGTTGTTCTTCAACATTAATGTTGCGCCAGGCGTCAAATTTGGGGACATTTCGGATGATTTCGACAAGCCATCGGCCCGGCTCGTAGATCAGGAGGAAGGTGTCGCTAAACTATGGCATCACGACCGCATTGTCCTCCTGGGCAACAGTGCACATAGAGTGACAAGCATAAGTGGGCTAGGCGTGAATGTTAGCCTCCATTCGGCTGCGCTGCTTGCTAGTGAGCTTCAGAAATGTCTTGTTTTAGACAAGACGCCTGATACGATCGTGTTATCGCAGCTTTTTAAAAGAGGGTTCGTATATATCGGATATCCCTATCCATCTTCACGCATTCCCGCCACGTAGTACTAACACCTCGCTACAGTACGTCACTACGCAATGCTTTATTGCAGCTAAGTTTGTATCAAGCATTAATTCTAGTTTAAATATACCGCCACGCAGTAGGCTAACACACAATAAATCAAAGTTTTCGCTCAAAAAAATATAAGCAGATCTTTAATTTTAGATACACTATCTAGCACCTGTACTATTACTTAAAGCAATTAAGGTTATTAAGCATTCGGCCGCTTTATCTCCCGTTTTATTAGCCTAAACAAAATGCTTAAAGCTAATATTTACCTAATAATAAGCAATAGGCAAATATTAAGCTATATTCCTTTTAAAAAAAAAAAAACAGCTATACTATAGCGCCAAGTAATAAATATTAAGCTATAAAATCGCTTAATAAGAACTCATACATACGTAACGCACAATAACACATAATAGTTTATCTTATTATATATAAACTAACCTATCCTCTCATAGGCCACCTTTATAAACCACTATTTACTAACCTTTAAAGCTAATATTATAGCTAAAAAACACTTAATATAGCTAATTTCAATGTTTTTAAAATAATAAAACGTTACTAATAAATAAAATATTTAAATTAAAAAAAAATTATTTAAATTTAAGTTATAAACTAAAAATTAGCGTTAGATTTCTTAATTAAAAATAAAACTATATAACCCGCTATATCTAAATATTAATCTAATAAAAACAAAGGCTTTAACATTAACAAAATTAATAAAAAAATCTAATAAAAAATCTATTAAATTATTAAAGTTTTAAATACTTAAACAACAATATATAAACTATTCTATTTTTAAAGCAGTTATAATTACAATTAAAAGCTAGTTATATTATAAATAATCTTTATTAGAACCGGAATATCTATAATACTTAAAACTAATTATTAGCTATTTATAAGCTTTAATATTATTTTAAAATTCTTTACTAAACTAAAATCGCAATAAATTTTTATTATTATTATTTTTATAAATTAGCTTTTAGAAAACATTAATAGAACGTTATATTTTCTTAGTAGCTTTAAAGTAGGCTTTTTTTTTTATTAAGCCTTAATAATAATTCTAAATATCTAACCTTTATTTAAACAAAGCTTTATATATCTATTTATAAAAAATATATATAAAACTAATAAACTATTATATATAAGCTTATTTTTTTAATGCTAATTTTTCCTTAAATCTATATATTATATTAACAAAAAAATTATTTTTATTTTTTATATTATTAGTTTTATAACTTTTAAAATCTTAATAGCTATAGCTAATAAATTTAAAAATAAAAATAACACTTTTAATAATAGCAAATAAAACATTAATTTTTAGAACTAGCATATAAAACTATAATAATTAACTATTATTTAATTATATATATTTAAATAATTTATAATTTATTTTATATATACTATACTTTTTAAAAAATAATTTTTTTATACTAATAAAAAGTTTTAAATATTAAAGATTTTATATATGCTATTTTAATAATTCTCAAATAAATTACTTAATTTCTTTTAAAATTTTAAAGTTTAAACTACTTAATATTTTATAAATTATTTTTGCTTAAAAAAGTTTTTTTTAACTTTAAAATTTAATAATTAATTATTAAATATAAATGTTCCAAAAAATTATTAAAAACTTTTAATATTTAATTTAGCGTAAAAATAAAACTTTATATTTATTATATTATAAAAATAAAAATAAAATAGTTTTAAAAATTATTTATAGATTAAATAGTCTTTTAAATACTTAACGTTAACTTAACTAATATATAGTACATTAGTTTTAAAATTAAACTATATATATAAACTATACATTTTTATCTTAAATATTAGCTTATATTTATAATTTATTAAAACTTAACAAAATTTTTTGTTATATATAACATTGCTAAAATTAATATAATACTATAAAATACCCCGCTATATAAAAACTCTTATATTATATTTAGATTTTCTAATAAAAAATTATAAAAATATCTAATATTTTTTTAGTTAATACCTATAATTAATAGTTTTAATTTAAATAAAAACTATTAAATTTATATTTTTTAAAAGTTATCTTATAATATCTACTACTTTATTTTTATAATATAAACAAAAATAAAATATATTTTTACTAATTATATATAAAATATACTATAAAAAAATAAAGCTTTATTTAAACTAAGGTTATTTTAAACTTTTTTTTTGAAATATTTCTAATTTTTAGTTTTTTCTTAAATATAAATAAAGCAAAACAACAAAACTAAAATATATATTATCTAGCAAAATTTAAAAAAAAAAAATTATAAAAACAAATTAAATATTATAGCTAAAACTTATATATAATAATATCCTTTATTTTTTAGTAGTCCTTATAAATTTTATATTTATTTAAGTTGTTTATTAATTTAAAAGGTTTATATAGTTATAATTAGCAAGTTATTTTTTAATACTAGATAGCATTAATATTTAGCTCGTTAATATTATAACTAGTAGTAAAGTTAGTCTGCTAAAATTATCTAACCTTTATAAAATTTACTTATAAACTTACTTAACCTATATATATATATATATATATTATATAATAATATCTTACCTAATAATAAAAGCTTAGATTATTCTTTATAACATTAAAAGCCTTATTTTTTTTTGCAAGCTTTTAATAATAAAACAAAAATGCTAAATATAGCTAAGCTAGCAACTATCTCAATCCTAAGAAAGAGCTAAATACTAAATAGCTAACAATAGCTAACTCTTTAATCTTTATTCCTTAGTAGCTATAAATTATAGGGTCTCTTATTTCCTTATGTTTAGGTTTATCGATTACCTCTATGGTTATATATTGCTAAGGAGTATAAGAACCTTTAAAATAGGTTTTATTATCCCGAATCGGAATAGGAATCCAACCTAAGCCACGCCGTTTTTAGCCTAAACTTAAGCCCTGTCCTAAGCAAAACCCCATTTTTTATAGCATGGTATAAGCAAACCCTATATAATTTCCAATGCATATATTACTATAATTGCATAAAAACAAAAACCGTTTATTATAAAACAGATCTTAGTATATATTATAGGATAGTCCGTACAAGCGACTTCTTAGGAAGTCGCTTAATAAGCAATAAAACATAAGCGCAAAAATATAAAACGTAAACATATTAAAAAAAATAGCCATAAATAACCCAGCTATTAATTATCTTTAAATACTAGACTTTGTGTGCTAACTTTAGTAACGCTATACCTCGGCCTATAAACTGCTTTTCTATTAGTAATATTTGTACTGCAATACTACTGCTTCTATTATATTTTATTACTTATATATAATCTGCTTTAAGTTTTTTACCTACTTAAATATTATATATATTACCTATTTAAATGCTTTTTTAATAATAAGATATCTTTGTTTAATAAAGTTTTTTATTACTTAATAATATAGAACAGGATTTATTTATTAATCTATTATTACTAAACTTATAGATTGTTTTAAGCATTATTAAAGATTTGTTTTATTTATAAATAAAAAGTTTTATTTGTTTATTGTTATTTTTTACTGTTAAGGAACACCACTTTTTGCAACTTATCGACCCAAAAATAAAAGGTTTATAATAATCTATAAAATATCCGTCCGCTTTATAAATAAAATCTCTATTGTTATTAATTACAGCTTTCTTTAAATCTGCTAATGTTATTATATCTACCTCATTCCACCTAATAAAATCCATTTCTTAGGTATGGCTTTTTCTATTGTAATAAACATAAATCTAGAATAAAACCCAAAAAAACAACTCAAGGTCATTTATATAAGAGTGACCTTCGCCCATAAAAACACTAATTGCTATAAAGGCTCTTGTACTAGTGATCTTTTTTGCGCCTAATATTTATGTTCGGTTAACCTTAACCACAAGATTTAGATTAATTAAAAACAAAAACAAAAAAAACTTATTACTACGTTTATTTATTATAAAATTATTAATCAAAATATTTCTATATAAAAAGCTAGCTTTTTTATATAAAAATTTATATTTTGAAATATATTTTTCTAGAGCACTAAGCAAAGCAACCCAAAAAGTTGCCTTATAAATAAGCACTTTATAATCGCAGAAAATAATATATGAATATATTTAATTAAAAAAAAGTTCGCTACTAAGCTTTATTAATAATATAGAGCCTAAACAAAAATATTTATTAAATAAAATAGTAGTATTAATCTAACTAAAGGATTGCTTTAAACTTATAAAGCTTTAATATAATAGAGCTTTTATAGCTAAAGTTTATTAATTATATATATACCCGGTTTAATAGTTGCTTGCTTTTATAATATCTAACCTTTTTTAAATATTACTTTAAATATTATTATTTTAGCTCTATATATATACTATTTTATAATAATAATATTAAACCACGTTTTTTATATTTTTATTTATTATATTTTAAAATAGTTTTTTTTTTTTTATTAGGTTTTAAAAACTGCTATAAATCTTTAATAATAAACAGTATAAATTTATTTTTTTATAAGTATTCTTTTTAATAGACAATTATATAGCTTACTATACTATATATTAATCTAATAACTTTATTAAAAACTAAACGTTTTATTTTTTTTGTTTTATTAGATTTTAATATATTACTAATAATTTAAGTTAATAATTATAAAATTAAAACTAAAAACTTTATTATTTATTTAAAAAAAACTAATAATTATTAATAAAAAAGACTAGCTGTTTTTATTAATATTAAATCTTTTTTAAATAATACTACTAAGCTAGTTAAATTTCTAAAGCTATATCTAGCTTTTATATAAAATAAAAGCTAAAATAAAACAACGTATTAATTAAACAGTAAATATTTTTTTTATATATTTTGCTATATTAAAATGATAGAGACCTATAGGGGGCTCGAACTGGCAACCTTGAATGGTGGCCTATGCCCCAGGTCAGGACAGGTCCACAATAGGTGGCCTGTGCTCCTGTGAGTGGGACCTCGCACACAGATATATTGGACCTTCTAATATTCTGCTACGCACCGACTCTTTCTTAATTTATTATCTTTATTTACATACCCATCAGTCTTTCTATCATAAAATAAGCTTTAAATAATATATTATTGTTTAAGTTACTTTTTAACTTGCTAAGCACTAGGATATATAACTAATCGTACTTTATAGCTTTATAAGCTTTTAAATTGTTTATAAAGCTAATATCTAGCTTACGTAGCATAACTAAGCCTTTAAGCAATATATTAAGCTATATTAATAGCTTTTATATTAGTAACTTATAGTTTTATGCTTATTATAAAATTTATTTAATAAAGTTAATAAGCTAGTTTAAAATACTATCCTATTTAATATTTGCTAGCTACTTAGCTTAGCCCTATTAAAACAGTAGGTATATTTTTTAAGTATATTTATAAAACAATTTTTAAAATATAGTCTTAAGCTTAAAAATATTACTAAAAAAAGCTTTATAAAAATTTGGAATATCTATATATATAATACTAAGTTTATTACTAAATACTTTGTTTATATAATTGCGTTTTTTAAAAAAATTTATAATATTACTTATAATAAAGCGCTATAATATCTATTAAATAAAAAAAATAAGTTTTTATAAAAATTTAGATTTAGTAATAATATAATAAACTTATTTCTAGATTTTAATATTAAGTTAGCAAACAAAAACAATATATAAAAAAAGTTTAATTCGGTTTATATAAACAATATTAGAAACAAATACTAGAATGAGCTTAAAAATATCTTTAAAAAAATAGCTATAGCTTATTTAAAAAAATAGATAGCAAAAAACTAAATAATTAAAAAATATAAAAAAAAACACAAGCATAATAGGTTAGAAATCTAAGTAATTAATTAAAACAAATTAATAAAAAATAGTAGTTTATATTTACTTTTATAGTTAACTATATTAAATTTAACAGGATTCTAAATAATCACGTTTAATAATATACGGTTCGGGTCGAAATATACACTAAAAAAGTAGGCCTAAATAATATCGAGCTAGTGTTAGTCTATTATAGCATTACAACAAAATAATATATTTAGCAATAATAATAAGAAAGAAAAGTTAGCAAAGCGTGTGGAATATCTATTTACGCCATTATTAATAACTATAATAACGGCTCAAAAAAATACACGGACCAATAGGTACCTAATGGAGCTTATCTTTTGTTATCCTACCCTTTAAACCTTAAGCTTTATTAAGCTACTACTATATTAAGCTAATCTTTAAATATTAATGCACTAGCTTTATATACCTATATATGAGCAACTTCTTAAATAAAACAAAATATAATACTACTTTGTTATATATTAATTAGTTAATTTATAATCTAATTTAGCCACACTCTTAATCTATAGCTATATTTGGTTAGCATGGCTAGTTAGCCCACTAACATACTAATATAGCTTAAAGATAAATCCGTGCTACCTGCTTTACTCTACTACGTACTATAATACTCTATTTTATAAAACAAATATTTCTAGCTTTATATAATGCTTACTATTACTCTTGGTTTTATATATATATATAGTATATTTTATATATCTTATACTAAGCTATATAACCGGGCTAAAGTAAAATATAAATAAGCAAAAAATATATATAAACTTTTATTTATTATTTAAAATTAAGCAAGCTATAAAAAAAAAAAGTAAAATAAAAAATATGCTACTTAAAACTTAAAGGTAAACTTTTGTTTATTATTTATGTTACTTTATAAAAGCCGCTAATATAAGCATAATGTTATACTTAACGCTACTCTTATTATTATAGTTTAATACTTTATTTTTGTTATTTCTTTTTATATAAACTATTATAATTAGTTAAGTAAAGCTTTTATAGCTAGTTTATTAATACTATAGATAAAGACTCTAAGCTAAAAAAGAAAAAGAAAAAAAGAAGTTAGAGTTTATAGGGTAAGTAAATATAGACTTTATATATATAGCTACAGAGTTAGGTTGGTTTATATATAGATTTCCTATTTTATTGCTATATAGGTCTGGAGTTTTTGCAGGTTTTGCTAAAACTATACAAACTATACTAACTATTACACTACTTTTTTCTAAAACTAAAAGTTTAAATATAATTTTAATTCAAAGTTACTAATAATATTAAGTTTATATAGTTTTTTTATATTATATTGCTTTATTATTGTTTTTATAATTGCTTGCAAATTTATTAATTATTATTATATATATTTATTTTTATAATTTTATAAAAAATCTAAAAGCTTTTTTATAAATTTTATAGAATTAGTTAAATTTAATTAGTATATTTTTAAAATTTTAAGTTATATATTAAATATTATTAAGATTGCAACTTTTTTAAGCAATTTAATATTATAACTTTTTGTTTTTTTTATATATATTTAATTATTTAATTTATTTAATTTTAAATTTTGTTTTATTATTAATATTTTTAACTAAAAACAATAATTAAATTTATTAAAATAAAAAATTATTATTTGCTTTTTATAGTTAGTTAGTATAAAATAAGTTTTTTATTTTATAAAAATTAAATAAATTAAAAATATAGCTAAATTTTTATTTTTTTAAAATTTTAAAAAATCTAACTAATTAAAAATTTAATCTAGTAATTAATATTTGTATTATAAAACTTTTTTTTTTTTAAAAATTTTTATTTTTTATTTTAAAATTTATTAAACATTTTTTTTTATTAGTTTATAGTTTATATTGTTTTTATATAAAAGTTGCTATATTATATATTATTTTTTAAACGTTTTAAGTTTAATAAATTAGTTTAAATATTTATTATTTAATATTAAAATTTATAATAGTTTTGCTAATATTTATTATTAAAAAGTTTTAGATTTTAATTTTTATTATTATTTTTAATAATAATATATTAATTAATAAATATTATAAAAAATTATATATAAAATTTAAAACAAAAAAATAAATGTTTTAATTGTTTTAGTATTTATTAATATAAAAATAAAATTATTAGTTTAATTTTTAATTAGTTAATTTTATTGTTTTTTAGGTTTAAAAGTAGTAAATATTATTAAAATAATGCTTAATGCTTATAAAACTATTAATTATTGCTATAAACTTAAAAATAAACAGTCCTATATTATTTAATATTTATATATCTAGTATACTAAAAAATCTATATAAATCTTTATAATATTATATAGCTAGTAATTCTATAATATTTATTTTTTTGTTAAATAAAGTTATAATTAAATAGCTAAACTTATTTATAAATATTTATATATAGTTATAACTTTATTAGTTAAGTAGTATGTTTTTGTTATTTATTATTATATATTACTATATTATAGCTAATATAAATAATAAATAAAAAAAGCTAAAAGTTTTGTTTTATAATATTTTAATTTTTTTATAGTTATAATAATTATATATATATTATTTATAATTACGTTTTAAATAAAACTAATAGTATTTTTGTTTTAATATTTTAATTATTTTATATTAACTTTAATATACTATAATTAAAAATATATAAGCTTTTTAAATTAAAATTATATAAAAAAAATAGTTCTATTTAAAATAATTTTAAATATATATAGCTTTTTGTTTTTATTTTTTAGATTTTATAACTAGTTTTTTGTTTAATTAAGTTTATTAAGTTAGTTTTTTAGAAAATATTAAATAAAAAGTCTATAGTTAATATAAAATTTAGTATTTTATTAAGCAGAATTAATACTATTGTTTATTTTTTAGCTTTTTTAGCTTTAATTATAAAAAGCTTAGCTATTTTTTTTAATAAAGCATTAGCTATTATATTTTTTTATTTTAATTAGTATTAAAAAATAATATTAAAGTTTAATAAAAATTTAGTTTAGTATATTTATTATATTAATAAAATCTATTTATTTAAAAAATATAATAAAACTTAATAATTAATTATTATAAAAAATTTAGTTTTAAAAAGTTTTAAGCAATAATATTTTAAAGTTTATATTATTATTAGAAGTTTATAATTTTAAATTAAATAAGCTTATTTAATTAGTATTATTATTTTAAAAAAATATTTTATAAGTTTTTAAGTTATATTTTTTTATTACTACTAAATAATTTTTTTTGTTATATTATATAAAATATTTGTTTTTATTTATATTAGTTAGCTAAGTTTAAAAAAAGCTAAAATAAATATTTTATAAGTTAGTAGTTTTATATATTTAAAAACTTGTTTTTATTTTAGTTCTATTATAAATAAATTTTTTTTTTTTAATAATTAATTTAAAAAAGCAGCAATTTTACTAATATAATAAATAAATATACAAATATAATTATAAAGCTTAAAAAATAACTAAATTAATTTAGTATTTTCAAAATTATTAAAATTTTAATTTAGGATTGTTTAGATTTTTACAAAGTTAATTTTAATTTTAACTTTAGTTTTTATAACTATTTTTAAATAATTAATAATAAATATATTAAAACAAAATTTTTTAATATTTTTTTAATATTTAGCTTTATATAAGTAATAGATTATTTTTTAGTTTTAAAATAAATTAAAATATTGTTTATATAAATATTTATAAACTTATTTAAAAGTTTTTAGATTTATATATTAATAAAAACTTATTCCTAAAATATTTTTTTATAAGTTTAAAAAAAAAAAAAATATAATTTTATAGTTAATAATAATTAATAAAAAATTTTAATAATATTTAGTTTTAAAAATTAAATAGTATTATAATAATTAAATATAATATTATTAATATTTAAAGCTAATATAATTTAATTTTTTTAATATATATTTTTTTATTAATAATTAATTATAAATTTATATTTAGTTAATTTAAGTTTAAGTATAAATAAAACAAAAGTAATATTTAAGTTTATATTTTATTTAATAAAGTTTATAGTTAATAATTTATTTATAAATTTTTTTTTAAATAAAATAAATTATATAAATATATAATATTAATAAAAACTAAAAATATATTTTTTATTATTAAGTTTTAGTATTATATTAAATTTTAGTTATAATAATAATAAAATTTTAGATTTTTTTTTTAAAATAACCTTTTTAGGTATAATAGCTAAAAAAGCAAAAACTTTTATATTAACTTTATATACTAAAGTTTTTTTTTTTTTTAAAATAAAATCGGTTTATTATTAAAAATTTTTTATAATACTACTTAATTAATCTAAGTTTATTTTTTTTACAAAATATTAATTATTTTTAAGTTTTTTTTAAGTAGTTTAATATAATTATTTTTAATTGTTATAAATTTAATTATAATAAGTTTTTTTTAAAGTTTTTTTAGCTAATGATTTTTATTTATTTTAATAAAAATAATTCTAAAAGTTTTATATAATTTTTTTAATTATAGTTTAGTTTTTTTTTTTTTTAAACTTATTATATAAACTTTTTTTGTTTTTTTTGTTTTAGTTATTTCTAAAAAGTTGTTTTAATATTTAATAATATTTTTTTAATATTTAATTATATTAATTTATATTTTATTATTTATAACTAAAAAGTTTAATTATAATTATTAGTAAAAATTAAACTAATAAAAATAAATTATTTAATTAAATTAATTATTATTTTTTAATTTTTATTAAAATATTTTATTCTATTAATTATTTAATATTAATAATTATATTATAACTAAAATTAATAATTTAAAATCTTTAGTTTTTAAATTATTAATTATTAAATTTTTATAATATATATTAAATATTTATAAATTTTGCTAACTATTTTATTTTAATAATTATAAAACTTTTAAAGTTTAATTAATTAAACTATTTTTATTTTTAATTATTATTTAATTTATTATATAAATTTATAACTAATTATTAAAAAAATATAAGTTTTAATATTATATAAAACTAAAGTTTTTATTTTAATATTATTAATTTATAATTAAATAAATATTTTAAAAATATTTAATTTGTTTTAATTATATATTTTAGTTAAAATAAATAAAAAAACTAATAAAAAAACTTTTATTAGTTTTATTTATTTTTTAAATTAAATAAACTATTAAAACTATTTTTATTATAGCTTTTTTTTACTAATTAAATATTTAAAATTTTAAACTTTTAATTAAAATAATTAATTAATTTATTTTTTTTATTATAAATAAAACAAATTTTATTATTTTAATAAGTTTTTTTTTTTTATAATTAGTATTTATTTTAATTATTTTAAAATAAATATTTTAAAATTTTTAAAATTAGCTAAAAATTAATAAGTTAGTTTGCTAAAAGTTTAATTATTTAAGCTAGATTTTTGTTTAATTAAACTAATAAATTTAATTTATTAATAGTTTTTATAAGCTTATTTAATATTATATATTAATTTAATAACTTTATTAATAAATAATTTATAAAAAATATTTAAATTTATAAAAACTTTATATAAATTTTTTTTTAAGTTTATATAAAAATAATTCTATAATTTATATTTTTATTATAATTTAACAAATTAATATTTTTAAATTAAACTATTAAATGTAAAAATAAATTTATTAATATTTTTATTAGTTTTATATATATAAACTTAAAATATTTTGTAAATAATAATTATTTAATTAAAATTATAATAAATTATTAATAAAACTTAAATTATTTTAATAATATTATTAAATAGTTTTTTAATTAAATAAAAATATATTTTTATTAATTTTTTAATATATTTTTTTAATTATTTTATAATATATTAAAATTAATTATTTTTAGTTTAAAACATAATAATATGTTTATTTTGTTTTTTTATTAGTTTATAAACTTAATTATTAAATAAAACTTTATTTTTTATAAATTTACTAAAATTAGTTTTTTATATTTTAGTTTTTTTAATATAAATAAAGTTTAAAATATTAAAAAATAAACTAATAAAATAAAAAACAAATAAAATAATAAAACTTAAAAATTTAAAATTAATATTTTTAAATATATTTTTTATAATTAAATTATAATTATTTTTTAAAAATATTAAAATAAATATATTAAAAAATTAGCGCTTTATTTTTTTTATTTATTAAAAAAGTTTTACTAAAACTAATATAAAATTATAAGTTTATATAGCTATAATATTTAGTACTATATTTTTAAATATATTATTTATTTTAAATTGTTTTAGTTCTAGTTTAAATTTTATTTTTTTAAATTTTAATTTTTTGTTTTTTTTTAATTTTTTTTTAAATATGAGTTCGCTTAAAATATTTATAAAAAAGTTTAATATTTAATTTTTTTTTTTTTTTATAAAAAAAAAGATTTTAAAATTATTTAATAATAAAATGCTAGCTATACTTAAAAATTAAAATTATTTTAATTATTTAAAAACTAAAAATAAAATAAAATTATTTAAAATTAAATTTTTTATAAATTATTAGTTTTTAAATAATATAAAAATTAAAAATTTTATTAAAATTTTATTAAAATTAGATTTATATTATAAAATATATAATTTTTTATATTAAATATATAATTAAAAAAAAACGTTTATTTATATTTTATTAATTATAATAAAATAAAAAATATATATTTATTAAAATTTATTAATAAATAATTAATAAACTTAAAGTAATATTATAATTAATTAAGTAAAGCTTTTATAGCTAGTTTATTAATATTATAATAAAGATTTTAAACTAAAAAAAAAAAAAAAAAAAAAAAAAATTAAAGTTTATAAAATAAATAAATATAAACTTTATATATATAGCTATAAAGTTAGGTTAATCTATATATAGATTTTTTATTTTATTACTATATAGGTTTAAAGTTTTTGCAGGTCTTGCTAAGACTATATAGATTATATTAACTATTATATAAATAGCACAAATAATAAAAATTAAGTTGCTTGATCTTTTTATTTCCTTATATAGCCCATTATTGCTCTTTTCGATTTAGCGTCCTTTAACCAGCATATATTATAATTTAGTATTCCTAATGCTAGTTAGCTAACTTTAGCATTTATAAAACTATATTATTATAAAAACTGCTGTTTTAGCTATTGCCTCCTTAGTATAACTATGTAAATAGCGTAGGGCTATTATAAAGCCTGCTATTATTAGCTAAGCTATAGCTAGCAAACTATCCCTAGAGAGCTATAGCAAAAATTTAGCCGCTTTTTTCAATTAGTTTCCTTTTTTAATTGCCGATCCTTTAAAATAGTCAAAACTTTTATTATCTAGGGTTATACTGCTTAAATCTTAGATTTTAAAGCTAGCTAGACTTTATAATAGTAGTATATTTTTTTTATTAAAGTTAGCTATATTATTACTATAAAACAAATCTAATTATATTTATAAAATATTATTATCTTTTTTAGTTTTTTTATTAAATATATCTTGTTTATTTTTGTTATTACTTACTAAATCTTTGCTATTAATATAAAAGGATCTTTTTTTTACTAAATAAAATAAAGCTTAATATAACTAGTTTATAATAAAATTAATAATTTTTATAGCTTTTAGAACTAGCTTAATAAATTTATTACGGATTATAAAACTAATTAAGAATTTATTAATAGTATTAATAAAAAAAGCAAAATAAACACTATAATAAAACAGCTATATTATAGCTTAAAAAGAAACTATTTAGCTATATAATATAAATAAACTAATCTATTATTTCTTATATAATATCTTTTTTAAGTTAGATTTAATTATTATAATAGTTAATATAATCTTAGTAAAACCTGTAAGAATTCCAAACCTATATAGCAATAAAATGAAAAATCTATGTATAGACCAACCTATAATTCTATAGCTATATATATAAAATCTATATTTATTTATTTCATAAACTTTAAATTTTTTTTTTTTGTTTAAAATCTTTGTTTATAATATTAATAAACTAGCGATAAAAACTTTACTCAATTAATTATAATACTATTTTAAACTTATTAATTATTTATTAATAAATATTTAATAAATATATATTTTTTATTTTATTATAATTAGTACAATATAAATAAATAAAAAAATTTTAATTATATATTTTATAATATAAACTTAACTTTAATATAATTTTAATAAAATTCTTAATTTTTATATTATTTTAAAATTAATAATTTATAAAAAATTTAACTTTAAATATTTTAAATTTACTTTTAGTTTTTAAATAATTAAAATAATTTTAAAAAAGAATTTTTATAAAAAAAAAATTTTATATTAGACTTTTTTATAAATATTTTAAGCAAACCAATATTTAAAAAAAAAAATCTAAACTAAAACT